>JARHVA010004589.1:850000-902500 GCA_037957365.1 Torreya grandis
ATTAGTGGTTTGATGTGCAAGGGTCACAATTTTACTTACTTTTCAACAATAAAACACTATTTTATTGAAATTTGAAGAGAAATATGGTGGTGATGCATAAATGTGCCTATCATTATTTGTATTTACCTTGGTCATAAGTAGATATAGTGTTCTTCTGTCACATATGGCCTATAATGGAATTAATCATAAGTAAAATTGGCATGATTGGGTCACGAGTGCAACATATGTTTCCCCAATTACATTAATTTGGCATGAATTCAAATGGAATTAGAGTGACCATGCCTAAAAGTGTTCCAAATTATCCCTATTTAGCCTAGTTTTTAATAACTAGGGTGGTGTTGTGTCACTTTTTTTAATATAAAGGATCTAATCATAACATAAAAAGGAAAATATGAGTGGTTGTGTGTGAGTTAGTTTGGAAACATTATTTTTTACAAACCTAGACTCATAGAAAGGATAACAGGGAACCTAGAAGGTGTTAAAACTTTAAAAATGACTATATCTTTACCCAAAATGGATATAAATTGAAAAAATTATGCCCTAAAATCCCTAAGTTCAATATGAATATCCTAAAAGTGATAAAATATTAACCAAATTTTATTTTGAAAAATTATCTTCTAAATCATAAGGCATGCAACTATGACATCAATTGTAGAAGATGTAGAGTGACCCTAATTTATTATATTTACTAAAATAAATTTAAACTAAAATGAATATGAATGTAAATATAAATGTCACAATTAATTTTAGTAAGCCACCCACTACTGCCCCTCCTCACTATAATTGAAACCATTTTTACATTATAGACCTCAAGACTTGCATTTCTAAGAAACATGTATGCATTATAGTGCATGTACACTATAGGTTTTCAAACTTCAACATAAGTAAGTGCATACACATTCTAGGATAACTATTTACTAGGCCTATAAACCATAGTGTTCATGACATATTTGAATAATGCATAAGTGATATGATATAATGTGTATGCATTACATAAAAATTTCTGCAAAATTATCCCCCAACTTCATGCACTTGCCACTAACCCTATTTAATTTTACTTATCTTATGAACATATGAATGTATACATATGCGCGCACACACGTGTGCATACACACACACACAAACAGACACACACACACACACACACACACACACACACACACACACACACACACACACACACACACACACACACATTTAGCCTAGTTTTTAATGATTAGGGTGGTGTTGTGTCACTTTTTTGTATATAAAGGATCTAAACATAACTTAAAAAGGAAAATATGAGTGGTTGTGTGTGAGTTAGTTTGGAAACATTATTTTTTACAAATGTAGACTAATAGAAAGGATAACAGGGAACCTAGAAGGTGTTAAAACTTTTTAAATGACTATATCTTTACCCAAAATTGATATAAATTGAAAAATTTATACCCTAAGTTCAATATGAAAATCCTAAAAGTGACTAAATACTAACCAAATTTTATTTTGAAAAATTATCTTCTAAATCATAAGGCATGCAACTATGACATCGATTGTAGAAGATGTAGAGTGACCCTAATTTATTATATTTACTAAAATAAATTTAAACTAAAATGAATATGAATGTAAATATAAATGTCAACATTTATTTTATTAAACCACCCACCACTACCCCTCCTCATTATAATTGATTCCATTTTTACATTATAGACCTCAAGACTTCCATTTCTAAGGAACATGTATGCATTATAGTGCATGTAGGCTATATTTTTTCAAATTTAAACATAAGTAAGTGCATACACATTCTAGGCTAACTATTTACTAAGCCTATAAAGCATAGTGTGCATGACTTATTTGAATAATGCATAAGTGATATGATATAATGTGTATGCATTACATAAAAATTTCCTCAAAATTATCCCCCAACTTCATGCACTTGCCACTAACGCTATTTAATTTTACCTATCTTATGAACATATGAATGTATACATATGCGCATGCACACACACACACACACACACACACACACACACACACACACACACACACACACACACACACACACACACACACACACACACATTTAGCCTATTTTTTAATGATTA
This sequence comes from Torreya grandis, assembly GCA_037957365.1. NCBI lineage: Eukaryota > Viridiplantae > Streptophyta > Pinopsida > Cupressales > Taxaceae > Torreya > Torreya grandis. The sequence goes on from JARHVA010004589.1 coordinate 852,082, forward strand.
GGGTGGTGTTGTGTCACTTTTTTGTATATAAAGGATCTAATCATAACTTAGAATGGAAAATATGAGTGGTTGTGTGTGAGTTAGTTTGGAAACATTATTTTTTACAAACCTAGACTCATAGAAAGGATAACAGGGAACCTAGAAGGTGTTAAAAATTTTAAAATGACTATATCTTTACCCAAAATGGATATAAATTGAAAAATTTATGCCCTAAAATCCTTAAGTTCAATATGAAAACCCTAAAAGTGACTAAATATTAACCAAATTTTATTTTGAAAAATTATCTTCTAAATCATAAGGCATGCAACTATGACATCGATTGTAGATGATGTAGAGTGACCCTAATTTATTATATTTACTAAAATAAATTTAAACTAAAATGAATATGAATGTAAATATAAATGTCAACATTTATTTTAGTAAACCACCCACCACTGCCCCTCCTCATTATAATTGATCCCATTTTGACATTATAGACCTCAAGACTTCCATTTCTAAGGAACATGTATGCATTATAGTGCATGTAGGCTATAGTTTTTTTTAATTTCAACATATGTATGTGCATACTCATTCTAGATAACTATTTACTAAGCCTATAAACCATAGTGTGCATGACTTATTTGAATAATGCATAAGTGATATGATATAATGCATATGCATTACATTAAAATTTCCACAAAATTATCCCCCAACTTCATGCACTTGCCACTAACACTATTTAATTTTACCTATCTTATGAACATATGAATGTATACATATGCGCGCACACACACACACACACACACACACACACACACACATGTGTGCACACGCATGCGTGCACACACGTGCACACACACACACACACATGTGTGTGTATGTACATATATACATAACTGTATTTGGTTAATGCAATATTATTTGTGGATCTAGATGTTCCTACATAAAATTTGTGCACACAACCATTGGTACCAAATGAATTTTTTAGGTTCTAAATATCAGGATGTTGTCACAAATTTTTTCTCACATGAGATGTAATGTACATAATAAAAAAATCCATTTTGTTTATCCAATAGACCATATACTTTCCATAAAAGTTATGGATTTCTTATTTTTGATTCATGTTCTATGCCCTTGAATGGGAGCTAGTCCAAGTCAAAGAGAGACTTACATTACAACATACATTTGTTTGAACCAAAGATACACATTATTTGGTTTGTGCTTTAATGAATTATAGTTGATTTGGAAAATTAATTTGAAATTTGAATAATTTATCGATTTGATGCCCAAGGTCATTCCATAGGTGATCAATTTTGTATACATTTCCTTTATTGGCCATATCAGATTACATGATTTTCACATTTTAGTTGAGTTGGATCCCTTATTGATATATTTAGTAAATACCCAACTATATATCTAGAAATTTTTAATTTTAACTACATATCTTATTTGTTAATATTTCCCCTAGATTATTGAAACCCTTCTCTTAGTTGTTAATGTGCAATACTACATAAAAAGGATTGACAATGGAGAATTGTTTTTTATTTGACCAAATTTTCAAAAAAGCTATCAAGCTTAGGTCAACATCAAATAAAAAAACATAAACAAAAATCCTTACTAAATTTTAAGAGACTTCTATTTTTAAAAATAAATTAGGAAATTTTACTAAAATTGTAACCTATAGAGTAAATATAGGGAAAAAATTAAAAGAAAAAACTTTTCTAAAATATTCTCACCAAACCTATTTTTTTTCAAATTGTATCTTGAATGATTCTTAATTTTTTTTTATAAAAACAAATATATAAAATTTCACATCATGTTGTGACATATAAGTGTTTCTTCAAATTTAGGGTTTCAACCACACTTTTTCCTGAATCATATCTCTAATACCTCTTGTAATGAAATTACATCACCAATAATTTATAATTACACAAATAAATCAAAATATGAGTAAAATAAAATATAATATATCAATAAATTATGAGACGCTTTGAGAGGGAAACCTACCTAACCTTACAATAAGAATAAAATTCACAATATGATGATGAAATACTATCCAATACCTCTTATATACCCTAAATTTACTATAGAAACACTTTAGGCCAATCTTTCCACCTATATTATTCTAAATATATGATGATTATACTTAATTAAATGTTATTTTAACCATAAGGCAGCCAAAAATATCTAAACACAATGTATAAACAAATGATGTAGTATAAAACATGTGTCATTTAGAATAAGCTCATGGGTAGAATAAGTTACATACTTTCCCATAATACTAATTAGATTTTGTATTATTAAAAAAATAGTGTATAAATTTTCCATTTCTTCATAGTTACAATGTGACATGATTCCTCAAGCTTCTAAATTTATTTATGTAGTCTATAGATTTGTTCAAACTTCAAATCCTATCTATATGTATTTATGTCTATACATTTGCATATGAAATGGATAAATATGCCATATTTTTAATTAAAAAACATTAATAAATTTCCTATACCACCTTAATAAAAAAATTATTATCAAAATATGACACATGATGAGCATTCAACAGTCATGAAGTTAGAGAAAAATAAACATTATATTTTATTATCAATGTGGCTTGTTGAACTCTATGGATCTATTATAATTTTAAATCTACCTCATCTTCACACATATCCAAATTGTTCCACATGTTTATCTCAGTATTTACTATGGAATTTGTCAAAATGGTGGTCACCTACAAACTATATTAATTATCAGTAATCTTTGCATCTCTAATTTTATTTAACTTTAATATGAAAGAGCATTTAATGCAAAATCTAGTCCATCCATCAATTTTTAGAAATAATTGCTATCAATATGAAATCACCATTCAAAATTTGGTCACTATAAATTTACTGAACAACAATTCTATGGACTTATTTACATCCAATAATCTCAAATGTTCATGTGTTTCAAATCTATTACCTACCCTTAAGGTCACAAAACTCACGTAGTCATAATGTTCACTTTCTAATTTATGGGTGTGTTGGAATTTTTGTTTTCCTTCTACCACTGATTAGTTTGAAATTTATTCTATCTTCATAAATTTATGTGTCGTGTCCATATGTAAAAAATATCTATAATGTGTCCACGTAAAAACCTAATTCATGATAACCTTTTGTCTTCATTTGTGTCCTCTAAAATAAAACATAAAACAAGATCTTATTAAGAGACAATTACGGAGTCACCGATTATATCAAATATTATTAATGGCATTTTATAGTCTGTTAATTCTTCAAGTTATTAATTATAACTTTTAATTCTTTCTTATCCATATCTTGTCTTTTTTACATATCACATAACTAGGTGGTGACATCCTAAAAAATGAGTTCTTATAGGCTCCTGCATCTTCCTTACTTTTGGCATTCATTATGTCTAGTCAAAGTGATACACATGGAAACCTCTCATTTCTTTATAATCACTGGTTCATGGAATTATTTCTTAAGCAATTTAATAACTTAGTGTATCATCCAAAAGGATTTTGAAAATTTAAATCCATTTTATATTTCCATGCACCAAATTTTTATCTAGACATAACACATTAACATATATACATGCTCATATCTCAAAAAACATTTATTAAAATTTGAATAATCTTCATAACTCAATTTTTCAAAAAGTTTTGAAGAATACAACTTAGAGATTTAGGTATAAATAGAAAGCACATATGTCATATTTTCATGGTTTTGTAGTCACAAGGCCATAAAATTCTTCAATCTTCTAAATTTATTTAAGTTGTCCACATGTCTGTTAAAACTTATAATCTTCTTTCTATCTCTTGATGGTCACACATTTACTTCTATAATGAATAAGTTCCACGCGCACATATACACACACACACAAACACACACACATAAAACAACATAAAAACACACATAAAAAACACACTTTAGAAAAACTTAAGAGATTAAAATATGAAACACAGTGATCATCCAAGGGTCATGAAGTCATGAAGAAATGGAGTGTTCTTTTCTTCTCAATATAGTCTAGTGAACATGATGGATTATAAAATTAAATATATTTTATATTCATGAAATGATTTATTGTAGCCTACACACATTTAATTATTCTAACCTTTATTATATCTAATTGAGGTACATACATGACAATATCTCATTAGTTCATAATCATGGGCTCATGTAGTGTTTCCTTAGACATTAAGTGACTTAGGGTGCAATCCCTAAATCCATTAGAAATTATAAATCTATTTTATATCTTCACACACCCTAATTTTATCTACATATAACACAAAACTATATACCCATTATGATTTTTGAAAAAAAAATTTAAGCGTGCACAATCCTAAAAATTTGGATCTAAAGAGTCACGAAGTTTCCCATAACACATCTTAAAGAGTTTGTGATATAAATAGAAAACACATGCAAACTTTACATTGTTTCACACTCATAATGTCATGGGATGCCTCAAGATTATAAATTTATTTAAGCACTCTACATATGCATTCAAAATTAAAATCCACTTTATAATTCATGATACCCACATGTTTACCTACACAATGACTAAATATGATGTAGTGTTATTCATAAACATTAATATAGTGCATATACCACTTTTATCAAACTTGTGATATAAAAAAAGGATACATGATGATCATCCAAAGGCCATGAAGTCACAAAGACATGAAGTGTTTTATTTCTTGTCAATTTAAAGTAGTAAAATTTGTGGATCCATTATAATTTTGAATCCATTTTATCTTCACATGCATCTTGATTCTCCCGCAGATAATAAACACACCCACAATCACATCATTTAATCAATGTATGAATAATGAGTATGGATAACATAAAAGTGATTTTAAAATAAGGACAATTTGAATTTTAAGCACAATCATAAGATCAAATAAAATTAAAATTAAAACGTAAATATTTGCGATAAAAATAAAGTGTAACAATGACAACACAATTATAGTGTCAGGGCATATTAAATTTCCAAAAACACAACTAGGAATTCAAAATATAAAGATAAGGAATGTGGAAATGGAATAGTGTTATAGATCTTGAGATCTTAAATCAAAACTTATACTTTAAATTAAAACACAACCTCTGCAAACATGTTAACACATTCATTTTTTTAAAGATTATAATAAGTTTGCTGATCACAAAGATGTGTACGTGGCATAAAAAATAAAATGTTAACTACAATTTAAGTTAAACAAATATGTCCACCAACTAACTTAACATTTTGTAAGGATTATTTAATAGAAAAATAATTAGATGAAAACCTTTACCTAATTATAATATGAATTGAACTTTGAAAACATTTGGAATGATAAAAACACACATTCATAAATGGACATTTGTGTACTTTCTTTACCCTAACAAATTATGTTCAACAACCATTCACATGGTTTAATATGCTTTATGCTATGTAAATGTTAATAGAACATGATTTAAGTAGATTGGGACATGACTTTATTGTCACAAACATTATATCAATACATATTATCTATTTTAAGCACGTCCAATGCATAATTTAAGGACTTTAAAAAAAAATATATTCAACAACCATTTAAATGGTTTAATATACTTTATACGATGCAAAAATTAATACAACATAATTTAAATAGATTATGACATTTAATATCACAAACATTGCATCAATACACATTAGCCATTTTAAACACGAAACATAACTTAAGGACCCAATTTTTTTTTTCTTTCAATAATTTAATAAAATTAATCAAACATGATTGAAATAAATTAAAACATGACTTTATTGTGACAAACATTACATCATACATATTAGCCATTTTCAGCGCATCCAATGCATGATTTAGGGACTAAAGCATAGTGTACTATAAATGAGGTATGGAATTTCAAATTTATCCAGCCTGTCTAATAAAAATTTGTGTACGGTTTGATATGTTTTCATCACTTTCCTTTCATTCAAAATAATGAATGATTTTAAACTTTATACACGTTTCTTGTTATTTAACTATTTTTGGACTTTTGATGTGCGTTGTTTTATTTAAATATTCTCATAATTTTGTTCTGTCAGGTTAAAAAACAAGCACGCATTTACCATTCTACACATAAATTAGATTATTAATTCATTAAAATATATAAAAATATTTACATGTTACAAATATACACAAATTATAAATTTTATTAACCAGCTAATAGCCAAATAAAATAGTTCACAGGCTGTCATTTCGCATGCCTGCTATACATGCTCCTCCTACCAAACAAAACATGTCAGACAAACTGGTCCACACGACAAATTTACAAAACCTACTATATTATAATCGAATGCTTCGATATGCTACGAAGATACATAATTAATGTATGGGTTAATTTTTAAATCGCATCATTCTCTACGTGGGGTGAATTATTCTAAGTTTTCAAGAATTTTGCAGCGTTTTCTATCGACAATTTGATTTTATGTTTTAATTAATAGCTTCTTTACGGTTTTTTTAAAGTTTTCATGGTAAAAATGCTGGATTCCACTACTTGTGTTAATAGGCACATTTCATTGAATTCAAAACATTCAATCTTATTCATTATTAGTGCTGGAGGTACTATACTTTCCGCCTGCGGCAAATAAATCATGCTGTTTGTGATCTGCAGTCAATAAAAATTCGCAATGGCTCAAACTAGATAATGCATTTCGGAAGGTCTAATAGAAAATAATAATATTTTATGGATTTCCTAGTTATCACTAAACAGGTAATAATATCTATTTCCTACAGCCAATAACATTATTTGATTTCTTTTATTTTCCTGTAAAGCCTTTGACAGATTGCCCAGACATTACTGATATTTATTATAACTACCACAGGTAAGCGAGTTATATGCGATTGCCGCTAAAATTGAAACATGTTATCTGCTCAACAGATGTTTTGATGTATGATTAACATGTATATAAATCTGTGTTCTCGCCTCTGACTCAAACTTGCACTGGCGCTGGTTATTCATTTTTAAAGTCGTTTGGTTATTTTTGCAAATCTTAGTCAGAGATGCATTTTAAAGAAGACGAGGAATTTTTCTATCATATAAGCATTATATCATTTGAAAACAATGAGAGCAGAAAACCCAGCTAAGAAAAAATAGAAAAATATGACAGATGAGGCTCCCTACCTCTGTGCAGCAGTAGCGTGATTCACTCCTTCTCTCTTCGCCAATAGCGTGATTCAATCCACTTTTAATCACTAGAAGTGCGATTTTCTTCACTGCAAGTCTCTTTACCGGTGAGGGATAAACCGTATCAACACAATTAGAAGTAAAGAAACTCAATGGGTGGAACCTGAAGGTGGTTTATTATGTATAGAACGATAGGAAAGCGTTGGGATAATGATGGGAGATCGCGTGTGCGAAACGTGTGAATGAATGGAAACCGTGTACAAAACTATGTCGAACGGCAAGGCAGTATAAAGAGGCAAAATAAATGATGAAGCTCAAGCTCATGTATGGCTAGGTGCGCACGGGGATGATGTTTTGCATTTGATTTTCTATGGTCCTGGCTCTGATGCGACTTCCTTGGATCATTTAGGATGCTGGCCCATATCACGTTGCAGCTATTTCCAAGCCTGGCCTTTGTGAGCTATTAATTTGTCCAAGACTTTGCCCAAGAATATGCTTTGGGAGGTTGTGAAAGCCGATGGCTGAAATACCAATTTTTCTATTTTTTTTTTCTTTTTTAGATCTAAATCTGTGGATTACTTTTTACATATATTTTTTTAAAAATCGCGTGTTAAAACTTTCGCAATGCTATAAAATAAAAATATCTCTCGATTGACCATTAAAATGCATTTTGAATATTTTAATAGATTTTGGTAGTTAATTTTTTCATTCTATTATTTGCTTCCTAGCCTTATTTTTTAATGAATCTAAAAACTAACAAAAACAAAAAAATTATCAATAGGTCTAGATTTTAAAACAATACTCATAATTGATTAGTATTGATTGCTTTAAATAATTATAAACCCAAACCATGCTTAAATAAGCCTCAACTCAAAAATTAGAGTTTACATGCAAATTTAAGAAAAAAAAATCTAAAAAAATCATCTATTTTTAAAAAGCACTGAAATAGCTCAAAAATATCTCAAAATATCCTAAACATTATAATTGGACTATGGGATGAAATTTAACCGAAGTTGATGTCTAGTTCTAAAAATATACAATTTCTAAAACTAGAAAAATCCCCAAAAAATAATTAAATCATAATTCAGAGCCTCAGATGATCACCTATGACCTCTTAAAAAGATTAAAAAAATTGATAGGCTAGTATAACATCTTAGAAAAGCAACAAAATTTTCGATAGAGTCATTTTGGCATGTGGAAGAGGTCAAATGGATTTACGAGTCAAAAGTTATGACCTCCAAAAGGTTGGCCTATTTTTTCTACATCATTATCCTCTGGTTGGAAACAACTCAGCGCCTGCAAGTTGTCTTGATTATACTACTACCATTTTTCATTATCAATCTCTTTTAGTTTCCATTCTGTAATCTAAATATTGACTCCTTGCTGCAATCCTTCCCACTACATCAAATACCTGTTATAATTCCCTTGCCTTGTGCTCATTGTCTTCATATTCAAACCCTCAACTATTTTTTATTTCTTCTTCTTTGAAACATACTGCTCTGAATTTACTTCATCTTTATCATCTTCACCATCTTTTTCATAGAATTCATATAAATCTAAAACATTAAATACTAGAGATATATCAAAATTCTTTGGTAAACTCACCTCATATGTGTTATCATTGATTTTGTTCACAATTTTGCATACTCTGATTTTTATGTATTTCAACTTATTGTATGTGCCTTTTGAAAACATTTCTTTCCTCAAGTAAACCATTACCAAATCTCCTTCTTCAAATACCGTAGATCTTCCTTTGACAACTATTGTTGCTTTATATTTCTCATTACTTTCATGCAACTTTATTTTTACTCCTTGAAACTGATGCATATGATCTACAAGTGCTTCTACAACATCATTATTTTGATTTGTAATTGTAAATTGTACCAAATATAAAATATACACAAGATTTTTTCCATAAACAATTTAAAAAGGTAATTTTCATGTTGATCTTTTCACTGAACTGTTATATGCAAACTCAACTTATGGTAAAGCCAAGTCTAATTGCTTTGGTTTCTCTCTCACTATGCATCTCACTAAATTTCACAAGCTTTTATTCACAACTTATATCTATCTATTTGGGGGTGATATGCACTACTGAATTGTAGCTTAATACCCATCTTCTTCCACAAATTCCTCGAAAAATGACTTAAAGAATTTGTATCCCTATCTGAAGTAATAGATTTTGGAGCACCATGCAATCTCACAATATCCATAAAAAATAATTATGAAACTCTAATAGCATTATTGGTTTTCATACATGCAATGAAATGAATTATTTTAGAAAATCTATTTACAACAACAAAAATTGAATCGTTATCTCTCTGTGTTTGGCAATTTTAACACAGAGTTCATATTCAAATCTATCCATGATCCTCTCAGAACTGGTAATGGCATGTATAGTGTATTATTTTGTGCATGTCCTTTAGCCACTTGACATATTTTGTATCTTGAAATATACCTTCTCACATCTCTCTTCATCTTTGACCAAATATACTTTTCCTCCATCAAATCTATTGTCTTTGTCTTACCAAAATGTTTAGCCAAACCACCACTATGTAATTCTCTTATTATATTATCTCGTAGAGACCCAATTGGAATGCATTATTATTTCCATTTAAAGAGGTAACCTTCTTGTATAAGATACTAATAATGAATAACATTTTTCCCACCTATTAATGGATTCCTGCAGTGCTCAACTTTCTTGCTAAAATATGATTCAATATCATATAATTATTTAATAGTTTCAAATCCAACTACTTCACTCACTATAGTACTTAATAATGCTACCTTCCTTCTCAATGCATCACCTACCTCATTCTATTTTCCTAATTTATGTTTCAACATAAAAGTATACAGATGCAAGTAAGAAACCCACTTTTCATGCTTACTATTCAGCTTCTTTTTTGTATTCACATACTTCAAAGCTTCATGATCTATAAATAGTATAAACTTCTTAGGCACCAGATAATGCCTTTAATGTCTTAATCCTTGTATAATTTCATAAAGTTTGACATCATAAGTAGAATACTTTGTTCTTAATTCATTCAATTTCACACTGAGATATGCTATTGATTTTCTTTCTTGACTCAGCACAACACTAATTCCCATTAATGAGGAATCATAATCAACCTCAAACACTTTGTTAAAATCCAGTAATAGTAAAATTAGTCTTTTTATAAAAAAATTTCTTCAAAATTTTAAATATATTTATCACTGCTTTAGTCCATGCAAATTCCTTCCCTCTCATGCAATTTATTATTTAAGCCACAATACTAATAAATTTTTTAATAATTTTTTTATAAAAAGATGATAAACTATGGAAACTTCTTACCTTTGTAATGATTTTTAGAATAAGCCACTCAACAATTAATTTTATATTTTTTTCATCCATTTTCACATCATCTAGTGAAACTACAAACCCCAAAAATATAAAACTATTCTACATAAACCTTCACTTATTCAAATTTGCATACAACTTCTCCTTTCTTAACAAATCCATTACCATTCTCAAATGTTGTAAGTGTTCTTATTTAGTCTTACTGAATATCAAAATATCATCAAAATACACGACCATAAACTTACTAATATATTCTCATAACACTTTATTCATCACCCTCATAAATGTGTTAGGTGCATTACATAACCCGAATGGCATTATCATCCACTCATATAAGCCATCCTTAGTCTTGAAAGTAGTTTTCCACTCATCTCCTTTAAGAATTCGAATATGATAGTAACCACTCCTTAGATCAATCTTGGTAAAATATTTTTCTCCTACAAGTACATTTATCATATCATCAAAATAAGGTTTATGAAACCTACACTTTATATAATTTTATTAATTGCTCTACTATCCACACACATTCTCCATCCTTTATCTTTCTTTGAAATTAACAATGCTAGTATTGCACATAGACCCATACTCTCCCTTATCGATTTCTTTGTTAGCAATTTAGTAACATTTTTATTTAATTCTACATGTTCTATTGGACTCATCATATAAGTTATTTGATTGGATAGAGTTAATCTTGAAATTAAATCAATGTGATGTTGAATATCTCTCTTTGGTGGTAAACCATCCGGTAACTCATCAAGAATAATATCTACATATTCTTTCAACACTCTTACTACTTCTATTCGTATTAGAACCATTTTTGTTTCTTCATTCTTTGCTACTAGTGCATAATAGCAACCCAATACCTTCATATCTTAGATAAATTCTTTATTATAGATCATGCTTTATATCTTTTCTTCCTCTTTAAGAGGTAACCGAAATAAATTTATACCACCTTTCCAAATAGTGTATATGTTCTTTGCTCCGTCATGAACTACTTTCCCATCAAATTGCCACAGTCTCCCTAATAACACATGATAGACATCCATCAGAATAACATCACGCCATATTTCATCATTATAATCTTTTTTATATAAAACTTGATTAAGCACTGTTTATCTACTATAACTTCATTCCCTTTATTAAACTATAAAATTTGATAAGGGTTAGGATGCTTTTCACATTATAGATTTAGTTTCTCAATCAATTTTTTAGAAATCATATTTTTGTAACTATCACCATCTATAATTACTTTGCATATCTTTTCATCTGAAGTACATCTTGTTCAAAAAATATTTGATCATAGAGATGAATCACCACCTTCTTTATTCTACACTTCTTCCTACTTTGGAGTAATAATGGTTATTTTTATCATCAGATTCTCTCCAACTTCAACTGGTGCAACTTGAGCATTTTGCTTTTCTATTTCAGCCTCAATTAGATTTACTCTTGGATGATCTTATTGCCTCTTTTCTTGATCTTGATAGGTCAGACACTCAAATGCTCTGTGCCCTTGTTCTCCACATAAATAGGAAACATAAAATATGTATTGATTCTAAAACCATCTATTATCACCTCTATAACCTTGTCCTCTCTAAAATCTTCTTTCTCTTTGTTGGTATTGAAGCCCTTACGTATTATCATATTGTATTTTTGAACCATGTGAAGATTCATCTTTATTGGAATTAAATCCATCTCTAATGGTATTAAAGCCACCTCATATTATTATTAGAGGGGATCCACCTCTTTTTGGACCAATAGATATCCTTCTAAAATTTTGTCTATTTTACTTTTCCTCTGATTTCAAAGCTAATTGATAAGCCTCCTCCATGCTAAGTATTTTATGCATGCTTAATTCATCTTAAGTAGAAAAATTTTAACTGTTTACATACCTTGCATCCATCTAATTTTCTATTTCATCATGTTCGACTTGTATGGAAAGCTTGTAAAATTTATCTGTATACTCTTGTATACTATAATCTTTTTTCCTTAAATTTTGAAATCTTATGTATAGGTTTTGTGCATAATCTACAAGAATAAATTTCTCCCTCAATTTCTTCTTCATATTTTTTCATGAACTAATCTTCTCTTTACCTTTCTTCTATCTCTCTTTCTCTAGGTGATCCCACCAAATCATTGGATGACCTATCAATTTCATGGATACAAAATTTAGCTTCTTGTGTTCTCTTAAAGTCTTCCACTCGAAGAACTTTTCCATGCTATTCATCTAATATATCAAATCCTATGGTTTTAAACTACCTTCATAATCTAGAACATCAACCTTGATTCCTTGATTTCTTCCTTCTAAATCCTGAATCATCCTCTCTTCCATCGATGGTGGCTACTCTTGTTATTCTTCTTCTTGCTAAATTTCTTCATCGTACTGTGTGTCTTCCTCATCACCACTTTGTCTCCTTGCTTGATTGGTGATAACCTTTGTTAATTTTTGAGCTTGTATCTAAATTAATTATATTGTTTAGTTCATCTGTGGCATACCTCCTTGTCCTCGCCATTCTTCTCTCCAAGATTCAAACTTGCTCTAATACCAGATAATGAACTCAAAAACTAACAAGAAAAAAAAAATAAAAAATAGACCAAGATCTTGAAACAATAATTAGAATTTATTCATATTGATTGCTTGAAAAAATTATAATCCCAAACCATGCCTAAATAAGCCTCAACTCAGAATTTAGAGTTTACATACAAAATTTGAAAAAAAAAATCTAAAAAAAAACCTATTTTTAAGAACTCTTAAAAAGGCCAAAAAATCTATCGAAATATCCTAAACACTATAATTAGATTATGAAATAAAATTTAACCAAAGTTGTTGTCTAGTTCTAAAAATATATAATTTCTAAAAATAGAAAAAACTAAAAAAATAATTAAATCACAATTTTAGACCCTTAGATGATCTTGTACAACCTCTAAAAAATATCAAAACCATTGCTAGGACAATAGAACATCCTAGGAAATCAACAAATTTTTTGATATGGTCATTTTGGCATGTGAAAGACCTCAAATAGAGTTATGAGTCAAAAGATATATCTTACAAAAGGTTGGCCTATTTTTTCTAATCATTTTTGTTGGCCGTATTTTTAATTATGTTATTTGCTTCCTGACCCATGTCACCTTGTAGTGGCTTCCAAGCCCTAACCTTTCATTTTATGTCCTATCCAATGCTTGGTAATTATGACTCTTTACACCAAAGACACACACACACACACACACACACACACACACACACACACACACACACACACACACACACACACACACACACACACACACACACACACACATATTACAATTAAATTATTCTATGTTATGTTTAGCTAAACCCAAAAGTAGGGAGGCTCTGTCTATTGGATTTTTAGTTCAATGCATTATTCACATATTTCAAAATTTGGGTTTCATTTCCTTTCAAATTTAATATTGTAAAACCTTGTCACAATATAAGGAGCAAATTCAATATAACACACAAAAAAAATTCCATGTTGTTAAACCACTAGCAGATGATAAATAAGAATCAATTGTACTTTCCTTTTAGGGATGGTGTCTTTCTTGTAATTATACATTATAGGATCTGTACATTTTAAATATAGCATATTAATTTTGTTCTATATGGTTTATGGTTTTTGTATGAACTTTCAAACAATAATTGTAAATTCAGATGAAAGAAATCAATGGCATGAATAAATCTGCATATACTTAGTGAATAACAAAAGTATGTTCCTTCAACATTAATAAAGTGAATCATTACTACCTATGAAATTTTAGGTATTCATACTTAATCAATCTTCAAAATATAATTTGTTATCCCTTGTTATAACAATAGTAGTCTTTTCATAGATAACAGTTTAAACGCAATAGAAGAAGAATTTTTTTATTTTTTAATAAAAGGGTAAAAAATTTATTGAAATTCAGATAAATGTATTACAAAACAGCAAAGGGCCAGGGCCCCAGGAACTCAAAATAACTAGTCAAACCAAACTTGAAACACCATTATCTTTCACCAATGTCATTCTCATCCTCAACCAGAATCCTCTCCAAGTCATGTCAGAGCTCATGGGGAACTTGCTCCCACTCATAAATCTTCTATCCATCTAACTGCTTAGAGGCCCACTTAGCCAAATAGTCTACTGCCCCATTCCACTCCCTTGGGATATGGACAAAGGACACCATTTCCATCAAAGAACTCATTTACAAAATTTGTTGCACTATCATTGCCACCTGGCAACTAACATCAGATACCTTATGTTTATTCAACATGTTAATCAAAACTTGTGAGTCAGACTCAAAAATAACCTTTCACCATCCCAAAGCATAAGCCCTCTCTAAAGCATAGAGAATCACCAAACCTTCCATAAGGTTGTTATTCTGTACTCCTTCATGAACAAAAAAGAAAAAAACCATCGATCCAGAAAAGTCCCTACCAAACCCACCAATGCCAGCAGGGCCAAGATTTTCTCTTGAAGAGCCATGAGTATTGAGCTTCAGAATGCCAGCTGGAGGGGGTAGCCAACTCCCCCCTTTGAACTTTCTTATTCAGCCGCCTTCCTCTCCTAACATAAGCAAAAGATGGAGACAACCGTTGAATACCCAATCTATCCACTAACTCAGCATCTTCTTTTTCCAAAGGGAACACCACCTCACACTTAGCTTTCACTGTCTCCTGAATCATGCCCATAATTTTGTGCCAAACTTGTTGAATCAACAACTTCTCTCCTTGAAATATTCTTCAGTTTCGTTCCAACCAAATCTACTAGAGTATGGAAGAAGGCCCAACATACCACACATCTTGTAAGAAAGAGGCCATTGAAGGTCTCCCCAAACTATTCCAAAAATCCTCTAGGGAAGACACATGAACATAAGGTCTTTTCCAAACCTCGCACCAAAAATTCCAAAGCTACCGTGTCACGAGACACTAGAAAAATAGGTGGGAGGAATCCTCCTCTTCGCATCCACACCAAACACACACAGAAGGACCCTAAAAACCCCTCTTCTGTATCTTATCCCATTTCAAGCATCTATTCCAAGCCAAAGTCTAGATAAAGTAGTTACACTTCAACCAAGAAAGCTTATTCCATGCTTTCTTCCACCAGTGAACCTCCACCCCATCTAGCTATTGAGATAACAAAACTTGATATCCAAAAGCAACATTATAGACACCCTTAGGATTAGGAGACCAAGAAAGTACATCCCTTTCTTGGAGGGAGCTATAACGCTTATGAGAAAGGATGCTATGAAGCTCAATACACTCCTCCTCCATACCAACAATAGGCCACTCCTCAGGTTTCTTCCATCTCACCACCACCATTTTTCCATGAGAAGAAAAGGACTTGAAGTCACTCACCCTTGACCATCCAACTTCACAGAACCTCTAGCATATAATTACCAAATTAGGGAACTAAGACACAATGGGAGGAAAACCATCCCAAGAATGAGACCAAAAGTGAGCTTTAGTCCCTCTTTTACAAATATAAAATAAACTCCCCTTAATTAGAGTAGCGCCTTTCTTAAGTGTACTCAAAATCACTGAGCCTTTCTCCACTAGGGGATAACAAGGAATATCAATTTGAGGGATCCCTGAGAAGTATTTTTGCATTAATACACTGGCTCAGAGCCCATCCTACTCCACACACCACTGCCAATACAATTTAGCAGCCAATGCCATCACTGATAGTGTCAATTGCCTTAACCCAAGGTTGCCAAGCTGTTTTGATCTACACACAATGTCCCATCTGACAAGGCTCCATTTAGACGACACTAGGCTACCAACCCATAAAAACTATCTTGCTAAGGAATCCAACTCCTTAACAAAGCCTATAAGAGCCACCTGAATCATACATCTATAAATGGGAAGAGCCTACACCATAGATTTGAGCAATTGAACACGACCCGTGAAGGACAACCAGTGATGGGTCTAATGATTAACTTTCACACAAAATTTACCCATCATATTCTACCAAGACTCCCTAGGATGTCTACCAACAGAGATGAGAATACCAAGATAGGTCAAAGGGAGTACCCCAATCTAGAATCTTAAGATATGAGCCATTCTCCTCTGAATAAAACCAAGAGTATTGAAGAGAAAGATGGAAGACTTATCTTCATTAATCAATTGGCCCAAAGCTACAAGGTAAACATCCAACACCTTGCATATATTCGAAGCTTCCCTAATTGTAGCCATACCCATCAAAGTAGTGTCATACACAAACTGCAAGTGGGATTGTGAAGGTAGAGAAGAAGAAACAAGTAAGGAGGGGGTCTCCCTACTACAGACCCTGAGAGGCACCAAAAAGCTTAGAGTGCTCACCATTTATTAACACAGAGAAGGATACCAAAGTAACACAACTCATAACCCAATAAATCCAATCATCCCCAAAACCAAAAGCACCTAGGACTTTCCAGAGGAAGGACCATCAAACGTGATCATAAGCCTTAGTCATATCAAGCTTGATGAACATTGCCTTATCTTTGGAGCTAGCCATAGAGTGAGTGGTTTCAGTTGCACTAACAATCCCATCCAGAATCTGATGTCTCACCACAAAACCACTCTGTTCTTTAGAAATCAGCACTTTAAGCCACTTTTTCAAGCTATCAGCAATCAACTTATAGATAATCTTATAAATCACATTGCAAAGAGAGACAAGCTGAGATTGACTTAACCTTTCTGCCCCCTCACACTTTGGGATGAGAGCAAGGAAGGTAGAATTCAAGGCCCATATCATCTGTTTATTCTTATGAGACTCTTGAACAACTGCCAACAAATCCAACTTGATAATCTCCAAAAATTCTTGAAAGAACTCAATCGAGAAACCATCAGGGCCAAGAGCTTTCCCCTTCTTCATTTGAAACACAATCCCCTCTAGCTTCTCAATTGTGATATTACTTATAAGCTATTCATTCATTTTCCTAGAAACCAAAGAAGGGATACAAGAATGAACTTGAGCTTCCTCATCAGAACCCCCTTGCGAGTCCTCTCTAAATAATGAGGTAAAATATTGCTTAGTTTTTCACATAATTTAATAGAAAGAAGAAACAGTTTCACCCCTATCATTCACCATACCAAAAATAGAATTACCATGCCTCTTGGCTTTCACCGAGTTGAAGAAAAAAGTAGTATTTTTATCCCCTTCCTGAAGCCACTCAATTCGAGCCTTTTGTTTCCAAAAGACCTCCTCTCGTAGCTCACACTCTTCCAATGCTCTCAAAGTTCTAGTCTCTTCCTGGAACAAGTCCTCATTCATTCCATCCTCTCTGATCAACCTCGTAACACCATCCAACTCAGCGTGGGCAGCAATCTTCTCATAGAAAATGTTTTCAAAGCACTGATGATTCCAATGTTTAAGCTAATACTTGACAAATTGACGTAACTTAGCCAAAGTATACATTGATGTACCATAAGCAGGTCTACCATACCTCCACCACTCAACAATATAGTCATTGAGAGAGGAGTCACGCAGCCACATTAGCTGGAACTTGAAAGTAGGAGATCAAGGTACTTGAGCTGAAGAAATGGCCAGCTTGATAGGCCAATGATCTGAACCCCTCCAATCCAAAATTTTTGATCTAGAACACCATAACCCACCAACCCGATAGCAAGAAACCAAAAATCAGTCAAGTCATTCTGCAATGCAGTTATTCCCAATCTTCTGATTGTTGTAAGTAAACTAGCCATTAATTGGATTAATATCCACAAGATTTAACAATGAGATATTATCCTGAAGTAGTATCACAGAAGGCTCCAACCTCATAATACCACCCCTCTTCTCATCCAAATAACATTGAAGTCTCCGACCATTATCCACATATGGAAAGGAACCATGCTTCTAACAAACTGGATATGGGACTAAAAAAGTTGTTTGCCTTGAAGATCAATAGGTGCATAGATATTGGAGAAGAGAACCATCTCCCCCATCTCAACACAAGATGCAATCATAGAGATAGAAGATTGCAAGGATAACCACCAAAGAGGTCAGATCTTCTGAGGATTCCATAAACAAGCCACTCCCCCTGCAGACCCTTGAGCACCAATACACTGGCACTCTCCACCCCCCAAAGCTTAGGCACTAAACCAAACATGCTCTCCACTGATACCTTAGTCTCCTGTAGGAAAAGAACATCTAAAGATTGACCTTTAACCAAATCTCGAATAGCTTTTTGTCTAGGGCCACTGTTAAGGCCCCTTACATTCCAAAATAGAATGATCATTTCAAGGGGGTCAAAAAATGAGAATCAAGAGTCTTAATAGCCCCTGACTCAACCAAATTTTCCCCTATTAATTTAATCTTTTCCAAATCTTTTTTTCTACCAAGCTTGGAAGACTTCTCCCCTGCTCCTTTTTTTAGCTCCTTTTGAAGAAGAACCAAATGAGAAGAAGAATACTTATCAATCTTCACCCCCTCAGTACCTGTATTTGAGACAAGAGGAGATCCATCCTCCCCACCCTTCTTCCTTACTACTATAGGAGCTGATTACCCCTAAACATCCATTTGAACATCAGTATTCATTTGCAAAGCCCTAATATCCTGCATACCCTGAGTCACTTCTGAGAGAAGGCCCTCATGTCTTGTATTCAGAGCATCCTAATCTAGATTCATCAAACCTAAACTCACTTCCTACTGGCTGAGATCATCTAAGACTTCAAATATGTTGAAAGAGTCTTCCTCCTGCCTTTCTTTTAAAGTCCTTTTTTGACCTCAATTCCTATTTTGAGCCTTAATAGGAATGAATCCATCAGCACCATCCACATCACTAGGAATGGGTTCCTTCCCTTTTTCAACCCTAGGGGTGTTGCGAGGTAGTTGAGAAGGCTGGGGATCCATAGGTTTATCCTTTGGGCATCTTCTCTGCAAATGACCATATTCATGACAGAGTCGACACCGAAAAGGAAGAGTTTCACAATCTAACTATTGCACCCAAGAGTAAGAGCCTACACACATATCCATTAACTCTATCAAAGGTTTACTTAAATCAATCTCAACACATATACGAGCAAAAGTCATCATTTTTTTACCTTGAGTTTGTTGTGAAATACCCACTAGTTTTCCTAGCATCGAAGCTAATAGATGTAAAACATCCTCCCACCAACATTCCGTAGGGAATCTTGGAAGGTGGACCCACACTGGAACCTAATTTGGAAGCTCTTTAGTAGGGTTGAAGCTCACATGCCAAGGTTTAATAATATCTCAATCTGGTTATGAAAATAGGGTCCTCCTTCAAAGGCCTTATTGCGGTCCATCAAGCAATTAAGTGAAACCATGAAAAAGCTATTTGCTAAAAGCATTACCTCCATTTCTCCCTTGGGCATCCAAGTCTATTGGGCCCACGATTCCAAAAATTGTAATGAAACCCACATCCCCATAAACTTGCATGACAAAGCATGTTTCAAATAATATTCAATATCCTCTACAATCATATCCAGTGGGATAACTAGTTTTAGCCTCACCTCACATCGTTTAAGACATCCATTGATCTTCGTAATCCAAGTACCACCAGAAAATCATGATCTAACCATTGTTGGCACTGGTGAGAACAAGTTATTACCAAAAACCTTCAAAGCATGCAAAGTAGACTTTGCACCAACCATTACTGAGCGATAGTCCATCTGGGGACAAGCCCCTGAAGACTCCCCAATCGGCATTGCCATTCAACCAAACCAAGGCAAGCAAACAAGGCTCCAAGAGAAGGAACCACCTCTAGGGTTTCACCGACCTAGCACCCAACACTGCCTTTTAAATGCAACATTGTATAGATAGCGACAACCCCCACCTACAACCTCCGATCAGGACAACAAACCCCCCTGCACACAAGGGCAAAGATGCACCAATAACAGAGAATTTTTGTCTTTTGTTTATGCTACCACCGCAGCTTCAACGCTCCCCCACATGCGTTCACTCCTTCTTGGTGTGGCCAAGAATAAAAACCAGGGTTAGGCTAAGGCATGCTCACCCTAGCTCGCCCAGCACCCTATACCTGCAAGTGCTGACCCCTGAGAACTGCAGGGTCACCTATTACGACCGGCTCTATGTGTAGTCACCGCTGAAATCGCTGCTCATCTCCTTCCATAATAGAATAAGACTTTTATTAACATACTATTTTTTTTAATTAATGTTAAGCCAAATGTTTTGTTTATGTACATTTTTTATATTATTTTCTATATCTGGATTATGTTGATTTCAATTCAAGTGTTTGAAGAAATGAATTTGAATCATTTCCATGTAAAATCTTACATGTTTTTAATGTTTGTGAAACATTTAAATCCATTTTCCTTAGTCAAAGCGTTGTGCATCCTATGCAATTTTATTAGCTACAGATTCACATGTACAATCTATACGGCTTTGCTTCATCCTTTCCAATTTCATTTTTTAATTGGTGATTTGATGCATATTCTGATTTTCACATAGATGATGATGGCTTCATATATTTCACAAATTATAATATACATATAAAATAATTGTATTCATTCAATTTTACATTTTAACATATTAGATCTACATTCATTCAATCTTATATTAATTTACTGCAAGTACTATAACTATAACATAACTATTGTTATTTATAAGTAAGTAGGTGTAGATTATAAACAATAGAGATCTCAAATCATAGTTAAAATTTCATTTTAGTTCAGGTAGATTTGAAATTCTAACCATGGAGGGCACATGTTTTTTTCTCTTCAAACTTTTACATTTCAATGTTCACTTTTGTATAACAATGCCAGTGTTTCATTTATAATGTGCTTGGATTAGTTTTAATGTTTTTTCCATCTCTATTAAAATATCTTCCATTATATTTTAATCATTTTGTTACAATGATGGCGGTTCTTTTTTAATAAGATAAAATGAGGGAATTTAGATGTACCACTTTCATATGAATAATGGATCTTTGCACTCTCATCAGTTTTATTACAAACTCTATGAAGTTACCATATTTAATTATTAGGATAGTTCTACTTATTATATCATTTAATTTATTTTTCCATAGGAGTTCAATGTACATAATTAATAAGAATTTTGACCTTGAGAACCTTGCGAGTATCGAAAAAAAATTACAAATCTAACACTGAAATATTCTAGTAAAATAATTTTTGGTCTATTTTGAACTCTTAATATTATTTATAAAAAATAATTTATTTACAACTTTTGATTTTATAGCATATTTTAATAGAATAGTCATACCGCCATACTTATTTAAAGATAGTGAATAAGCTAAGGATGTTATTTATCTATCACTAATTGTTTACTTTTCCTAATAAAAATTATATGTGAACTTTAACTACTCTAAATAAAACTTCAATAAAAATGAAATACTAAATAGTTCAATTAGTCTTTCACCCATAGATTGAAGTCAAACAAATTAATTGAACATTAATAATGCTACCTACCTTCATTAGAGTCTCCTCTAGTATGCTCTACAAATGTATAAGTAACCATCGTTTTGGTCAAAAAAGACGGTCACACTCAAATCCTTCACAAGCCTTTCAAAAGTTAGAATAATAAAAAAATTGAAAGAAAAATTAAAAATTAAATATATAACTATCATTAAATTTTTTTTTTTAAAAAAAAATGTTTAATTATGTCTTTTTATTTCTAGTCTTTAGAAAACATTATCTATATTTTATCATTATACAATTTACACACATTCAAAAAATAATCAAATATAACCCCTGTTCACTTTATACTATTAGCTAACAATAACACATGTATTACATAAGTATACATACTTTTTATTATATATTATAAAAAATCCAAATTACAATGTTTTCACTTTATGCATTATAATTTACCATTATTTTCACAATATATATTACAATTAACAATCTTAATAAAATTTAAATAAATAAATATTGAAAATTACAAATATAATATTATTTTTTAATTGTTCAATTTTAACAATTTATTTAAAAATTTATCTTTCATTTCATAAAGTCTAACCACTAGATATCCTTTCTTTTCAGTGATTACTTTTATTTTTAAATCGTCTTTCTATTATTATATTTATATTTCAAAAAATAAAATTTAATATGAAATTTTATGTATTCATTCTAAAAGACCAAAATTAAAATGTTTATGAATATAATATAGAATTGCCTTGCACCAAAAGAATCTCCACAGTTTATATGGTTGGATTTATTTCGTTGAATTTGTTTCACAATAGAGAAATCTCGATTTTGAACATTGAAATTAGAATCATATAGGACAATAACCTGAAAATATCTAGTTTAACCATTGAGACTATATAAAAGAATCACCTGGAAATATCTGCTTTAACTGATTGCAAGTTCGAATTACCCTGAAACAATACAGGAACCTCCACCGCCCATATAGTTGAACTTGTTTCACAACTTGGAAATATGTGTCTTGACCTTTGAAATCAGTATTAAATATTATATACGACATTGACAAACTTTGCAATCTAACGTGGCTTATATCACTCAGCGGACCAACTGCATGGAAATGAACGGCTGGGCAAAGGGTCACTTTTCGTCTTATATTACTGGCACTCAATTTTATAGCACTCTGTATTTTGTCAGAATTCAGAGAAGAGCTTCAACTCCTATTAAATACATCATGGGGAGAGCTCCATGTTGTAATAAAATCGGAATAAAGAAAGGGCCGTGGAGTGCTGAAGAGGATACGAAGCTCATCACCTACATACGCAACTACGGCCATGGAAACTGGCGTGCTCTGCCCAAGCAAGCTGGTCAGGACCCTCGCCAAACCTTTTGAATTATATTAAAAACTGTTTATCATTGTTTTTATTAATGCAAGTTATTTTCTTTCTCCAGGACTTCTGCGGTGCGGAAAGAGTTGTAGACTGAGGTGGACCAACTATTTGAGGCCAGATCTCAAACGTGGAAACTTTAGTCCCAACGAAGAGGAGACAATCGTTCAGCTTCACCAGATTGTTGGTAATAGGTGAGATTAGGCGTTAACTCAGATCCACATTGTTTTAAATAATAACGTAAATTCAACTAATATAACGAGGATTTTTAAATAAATCAAATATTTCATTGCCAAGTAAAGACAACATTTAAATAACTTATAACCAAAATGCCATAGACAGTCCAGAAAATTCAGATTAGCACATTCTTTTTATTAATGTTTATGTTTTTTTACTTGAACATATTTTTTTTTATAAAATATGGATTACTGTAAATTTATATAGAAAATAAAAACAAATTCTATCACATCAAAATAAAACAATCTAATATATAACCATCGCATAGGTTTGTTCTTCTAAAAATATTGTAGAGACACATTAATTTGATCTAGATCCATTGCATAACTTTCTTCATATCTAAATATAACATTCAATGAAACCAATCTAAAATTCTCTTCTTTGATGCCGAGTGGACTAACAACTTGATCTCAGAGTTTTAATGATTAAACTTTTGTAACAAGGTTAGTGAAGATATTTGTAACTTGCTCTTGGGTGTTTGTATACTTTAATTCTACCTCTTTCATTTAATCAATCTAAAAAAATAGTACTTCAAATCAAAATACTTTGATATATTGTGATGGACTAGATTCTTGGCTAATTTGATAGCACTTACATTATCACAAAAAATCACTATAGGTTGATTTTGGTTTTTCTCCAATTTCTTTTCAAACTTTTAGGAACCATAATATCTTTGTACCTATTGAAGTGATTGCAAAATATTATACTTTGGTAGATGAAATAGAAACTAAGTTTTTCTTCTTTAGGCCCCATGTAACCAAACTTGAATGAAGTGAAAAATAATATTCAGATGTTGACATTAGGTCAATCAAACTACTTTCCCAATAAGAATCTATAAGGACAACAAGTTTAAACTTTTAATGGTATAATAATGAATACTAAAATTAGTACTACTTTTCACAACCCTCAAAATCCTCTTGGCTTCCTTCATATGAATTTCATATGACTCTAACATATACCTTAAATAAAAATAAACTGCATAATCAATATATGGTCTTATGTGAGTTATAAACATTAAGATTCTAATAATAATTATGTGAGCTATCTCATCTACTATTTCAACAACATCTCCTGTACAAAACATGATGGCATGAGTAGTTAGAGTGGAGGCTAGTTTAAAATCAATCATAATGAATTTATTAAACAAATCCTTTGCATACTATGTTTAACAAATGAAGATTTCATCCTTACCTTGATAAACCTCCATCCCTGTGAAGTATTGCATAATACTAGATCTTTCATTTCAAAGTCACTCATCGTAGAAAATTTTAATTCATCTTTCATATTATGACAACTACCTATATACAACAAATTATCAACATAAAAAACTACAATAAAAATATCATTATATTATTAATTGTAGTAAAATATAGGCTCACTCTTATTTCTCTTGAATTAGTTCTACTAAAAATATCCATTAATTAGATCCTACCATGCTCTTGTTGCTTGCTTGAGGCCATACAAAGCATTATTCATATTGTAAACATGGTTTTCTTAAACATGTACTACCAAAACTTGTGGTTCTTGTACATAGGCTTGATATTCTAAGTACCAATTTAAAAAACATAAATGTTCTATATGCTCCATTTATTTTTAGCTATTGATGAAATCACTGTTCTAATGGTCTCTTGGCTTGGCACTGGTGCAAAATTTTCTACATAATCTATGATATATCTTTGAGTGAAACCTTTTGAAACTAGAAATACCTTATGTTTTTAAACACTACCCATACTATTACATTTAGATTTGTATACCTATTTATTACCAACACACTTCTTATCATCTGGAAGTTATGTACATTACCAAGTATCATTATTATGAATTTAATCCATTTATTTTTGAATTGTTTGCACCGGAACATCATTAGTATATGCATTTTAAAAATGTGATGGTTCAAAATCAACATGTATAAATAAAGTATAATTTACTATTCCACCTCTTGGACCTTATTTATGTGTTTGACTTATTGTACTCTCATAAATTTCACTCAAATTTCTTACCTTCCTTGAAGAACTAATACTTGAATATGGAATAGAACTTGTAATATAATAATTAGATAAGGGGTTGTTTGGATGACTTGTATCAATTATAACTAGAATAATAATGGTTTCTCATAAATAAAACCACCATTACAAAAAGGTTTAGACTTCTCAAAATGACATTTATATTTGTCATGACCATACACCCCCCCTTAAAAAATGTAACATTTCTTAACACAATAATGATGTTAGTGAGAGGATTGTAAATCCTATAAGCTTTGTTTTGATCAATGTATGCAACAAAAATACAAGACTCAATCTTTGGAACTAATTTAATTCATTTTTTTTCATCTACATAAACATAAGTGAGAAAACCAAAAAAAATTAAATATTTGATATTATGGTTATTTTGATATCATACTTCATATGTAGTCATCTTGTTAACTACACTAGTGGGACTCCAACAAATACATATTGTTGTATAAGTTATATCATCCCAAGAAGAATTAATCTATTTTGTTTGTAACATGTTCCTTGCCATTTTAATCATTCTAAAATTTTACATTTTAAGTACACCATTTTGTAGATGAGTGTATATGGTTGTTAAATACCTTTTGATTCCATTCAATTAACAATAATGCATAAAATGTCTTGAACAAAATTCACCTCCATGGTCAGTCCTAAAAGAAAAATATGTAAAAACTTTCATTTTGTATGATTGCTTTAAACCTATTAAATATATCAAATGTTTCACTTTTTTTCTTCAAAAAATAAAACCAATATTTTCTTAAGTAAGGATCAATAGATGTAAAAAATTATAATGTCTTGCTCCAAAAAATTGCTTGAATAAGACAACAAATATAAGAACAAACCAATTGAATTGTATGATGAAGCCTCCATCCATTGCATTTAAGAAAATTCTATCTCACATGTTTTCCTTTAACACAACCTTCACAAACCTCATTGTGATTTTCAACCTTTGGAAAAACATATACTATTTCCTGTGATGTTGGTAACTACAAACTTTGAAAATTAAAGTATCTATACTTGAGATGAAACAATAAACTCTTATATAATATTTGTATGCCATATTGGTGAGGCTACTAATAAGTTATCCAAAACTCAATGGGAACATTCTATTCATAGACATAGGTATAACTGTAATAACCTTATTTCCTTGATAGTTGATTTTCACCATATATTTTACATTGCTTATCATCAAGCAACACCTTATAGTTTTTTTCATACAAGTTATTCAACACTAAATGAATTTTAGTTGAACTTTGGGGTGTATTAAGTATCATTAATATATAAATTACCTTATCTAGTATTTAGCTTCATAGTTCCTTTTACTTCAACCTTTAAATATTTGTCACCACCAAGTTTGATATTGATTTTGTAACTTATTTTTATTGTATAAAATGACTTTTTATTCCATTACATGTTATTGGAATAATACAAATATAGGTATGAAACCTCTTTAGGGTTGTTTTCAACTTTATCTTCTAAAAACAAAATATTAAATGATCTAGATAGACATTGTTTGGCTTGCGCATTAGTGAATTATAAATGATCTAGAAAATTAATTTGAAATTTGAAAAATTTATTGATTTGATGCCCAAGGTCATTCCATATGTGATCAATTTTGTATACATTTCAATTTTAAATTAATTTTTGAATAAATGAGGATTTCATCCCTAATTTGATCAACCTCCATCCTTATAAAGTATTGCATGATATTAAATCTTTAATTTAAAATTCACTCATCATAGCAATGTTGAATTCATCCTTCATATAATAATTATTGCCCATATACAATAAGGATATCATCACCTTATAACTTTTTAGTAAAAATTAGTTTGGCTCTTATTTCTTTTGAAGCAATTCTACTTAAAAAAACCATCAATTAGATCATACCATGCTCTTGTTTCTTTCTTGAGACCATAAAAAGCATTCTTCAATTTTATCTCTTAAAAATAACATATTGCATGAATAAAAATCCTCATCCTCATTAGCATAATTAGTACTTCTTCCTCTATTTCTCGCTTTTAATCTACATTCCCATTCGAAGTGATTATATATGTGGTAACATTAACATTAAATACTTATCTTATAAAATATTCCTCTACCTCTTCATGTTGTAATTGAACCACCTCTTCTTCCTCTATTTCCTATTGAATAATTATGATTCTTGTATTTTCCTTTACCTCAATTAGTTTTTCTATTGCCTTTTTCTTGTACTTAATCACTTTTTTTTTTTTTTTGCTAATGTTGACACCTTCACTCTTTATGATATATAATTTTTAGGCAAAATCATTCTCATAAATTTATTCAAATGTGCCTTTTACTATTTCTTTATGGGACATAAGAGATCCAACTTGGTGATCAAAATCAAAAGTAATAAAATCTTTGATTCCTTTAATAATGATGGCAACATGGTTCCACCTTGGTGTTAGATATTTCAACACATTTCTCACCATAACCTCTTTGTTTAAATTTTTTTCAAAAATATCCATCTTATTGGCCACATCCTTTACTCTTACATAGAAATCACTCATAATTTCATTTTCATGCATCCTCAAATTCTCCAATTCTCTTTTCAAATTATGGGACATGGCCACTTTGACTTTTTGACTACCTTGTAAACTTCTTGTAGAGTCTTCTAGGCATCATTGGTTGTCTTCGAACTTGAAATTCTAGGAGATAGGATATTAGGTAGAGCTATCTCAATATGCAATAAAGCTTGTGAATTCTTCTTCTTAACTTCTTTCTTGCCATGTTTTTCATTCATTAGAATAGTGACTCGATCAATTGGGTCTTCATAATAAGTTTCTATAACCTTCCATAAGTCTTCTCTTATCAACATAGTCATCATTTTGATGCTCTAATAATCATAGTCATTTCCACTAAATTCTGAAATGGGAAGAGTGTTAAGAGTTTGACATGATCAATTGTTAAAAAGATTTGAAATAAAAAAGTTATAACCCAAACACTTATCTGATACACAATTACATATTTTTTTAATATATTAAATATTTCACTGTTCAACAAAAATAAAATTGAAATAACATATATCCCACAACCAAAATCACATACATAGTCCAAAAAATTCAGATCAATATACTCTTTCCACCACCACCATCATCATACTTTTTCTTCTCACTCTTTAATAAAATTGTTATAATACAATCTAATCAAAAAATTGTATATAAACATATTTTTAATAAAATTACCTTATTTTAAATTTATCAAAAAAAAAAACTAGTTGTATTAAAACAATGTAATATATATATATATATATATATATATATATAAATATACTCTCATATAAAAAAGTTACATGATTTTACTCATATCTAAAAATAATGCTCGATAACACTCATTTAACATATTAAACATATTTATATCTAATAATATTATAAGAGATAATCTAATTTAAAACCATTATATGATTTTATTAGTGACTGAAAATAATACTGAACAACACAAATCCCCACATGCCCTCGCTCCCAAATAAGACAATCCATTTATTTAACTAACATATAAGACAATTCCCCCGCCTGCCCTCGCCCCTAACAGCATTTATCTAACATTAATAAAAAAGAGTTTTGTCATGAGAATGTATGGTATCTAGATTTATTTATGTCATATGCTTCCCTATATTGAAACCATGTACTTTGACTGTACATTGAAGAATCAAACACGGTATTTCTGTCGAGTGTCAGTGTTTTAATAAACAATTAAACTCAAAATTGCTAAATATATAGTCTTTAACCTACAGGCAAATTCATTTCTAATAATTAATGAACGCAGATGGTCGACTATCGCATCCTTCCTGCCTGGAAGAACGGACAACGAGATTAAAAATGTATGGAACACTCGTCTCAAGAAAAATGTAATTCAAAGTCAGAGTGAGGTAGAGACACCCATATATTCAAGTCCCCTTGCAGATTTCCCCGACATCTATTCAATTCAAAGGTCTATTTTGGATGAACTTACAACGTGGGAGAGGGCTGAAGAAAACGGTTGTCATGAATCTAAACGTATGACCCATAATTTTGTAGATGAGGCTGATCGTGCTTTTCAGGAACAGCTTAATTCCGGGATGGAGCAGCTATTACC
Source organism: Torreya grandis (assembly GCA_037957365.1). NCBI lineage: Eukaryota > Viridiplantae > Streptophyta > Pinopsida > Cupressales > Taxaceae > Torreya > Torreya grandis. The sequence continues at coordinate 881,586 of JARHVA010004589.1, forward strand.
CGCCAACTCTTCCAACCCCATCTTTCCACCAGAGCAGATGGAGCTCTTGGGCGTTAATTCTGTTGAGGTCTATGAAAAGAGATCAGTAGCTGATTACATGGAAAACTTAAAACGAATACTTGAAATTGATATTGATGAAGAAGAGCAAACTTGTAACACAAATTTTATGTTGGAGAAGCAGCATTACGAGGATCCCATGATCGATGATTTATTCTGCTCCGAGTCCTCTCTTTTCGTAACTTGAAAAATGTTGAAGTGAATGTGAGATGGGTATAAATCTTACGTGTTTACCTTTTTTCACGAGTTCCTATATAGAGAATATTTTATATTAGACTCGAATAAAATATATGAAATTGACTTAGATTGTTCAAGAGTTTATCTTTATCACTATGTATGAAATATATGTTCTTATTGTGTTAGGTCACATATAATTTTTATTGGATTAATTTATTTTTTAAATAATATTATAAATATTTTTGAAAATAATAGGGGAATTATATATATTTAGTTTTATTTATAGTAAATTTACGAATATAATATTTTTTTGAGGAGTATGGTGTAATGTTTAAAATGGATTTATTAGTATAATTGTGACCTAGTTTCAAATCCTATAAACAATGAAGCTACTCACAATAAGGGATATATATTAGTAGATTGGTATAATAGAGATATAGGAATTGTAACCTTCACTTATATTTTAGATTGAGTGTGGAATCACCAACCCCCTAATTACAATATACTCAAAAAAATATTAAAAATAAAATACAATTTAAAAATACTAATAAAAATTATACTTATTATTTTAATTAAAAAATAATACTTATAAAAATTTCTCTTCAAAAATCTGTTATGTAATTAAAATATTGTTAAAAACTGAACATAACTAACTGATAATAATACCATGAAGATTAAGATTGGATTTTCTACATCTCCAATATGTATTGTCCCTTCCTAAAGTCAATCACTAATATTCATGTATAATAAGTGCCAAGACCATTTTAAAAGGTCTTTTATTACAATTATATCTTCTTATAGGAAATATAAGAACCAAGTTTAGGTCGCCTAGATCCCATTGTGTACCAGTATAGCTCTCAAAATTTAGTATTATATATATTCATCCCTATGTACACAAATTTTTGAACACTACCAAGAGCTTCATGTACTAATCATGCATCAGTTAAAAGATATTAATATTAAACATTTTCCAATACATATTGTGAATTCATTATCTAACGGTCATCATAAACATCTTGAAAACCCAAACTCCTTGAATCCTCGGCAATACTTCTTACAATTGGCCTAGATAGAGATTCAAGCATCTTGTTATTATGTTCTTTGAACAGACCATATGTTACATAAAACCATCTGTTACATAAAACTGAGACGATGAATTAATTGATGCAGTCTAGCATGGCTCTACACGTGTTTATTTTCTACATGAAGGTTTTCCAGTTATCAAATTTAGATTTAGCATATATATATTTTTTGTTAAGATTGTTCTGGAAATGACTTGTTCTATATAATTTTGTTTTTGAAATAATATATTTTAAAAATGTAACAATGTTGATGGAGTCCCTCAATCTTCTTCCAATTTTTTTTTTTTTTTTGGGAATTATTTTTAAATGATGAATAAAAAATTTTCTAAGGAAAACACACGAAAATAAAGTTGTAATAAATTGAAGATATTTCAAGCATGTGAGAATAGTTCTAGCATGTATGTTGAAATCAGAAACTCTACACGAAGGGAAAATAACAGTATTTTCCATCTATTGAAATATATGGTAATGCACGTTAGAAAATTTTATTGAGATATGAATTACAGTTCCAACTATTACGTTGATAATAAATTTCAATGGTTCGTGATTCCTAACATGGTCACAATGACATATTTCCAGCAATATTATGATTTTTTGATAAAATTTATTGACGAAAATACTATCCCTGGGTTGCACTAACTATTTGTGGTAATGAATGGATGGTATACACATACTGTGTCGCTAATCTTTGTAAACTTTTGGATATTTAATTTTGGATACATTTTTGGCATAATTCCATCAACGAATTGGATTGGTATTAGATAATTGTATATCATTATGGCGAGCCGATTTAGATGGTTCTTCCTATTAATTTTTCATCAAATTTGCATGAAAAGTGGTTATGAAGGCTATTATCATTATCATTATTGTTTTTACTTGGAGTATGTCAGTGATTAACATGCCATGTATAGTATGTATTTTTGATGGTTTTCAAAGTTTTGAGTGATGATATTGTTTTCTATTTTTATTTTTATGTAAATATCACGAATAGTTTATATAGTATAAGATTTCTCTGGATCGGATTTTTTATTTATTGGAGATATAATAAAAACTTTGCAAGCTCAAACAATAGCTGACGCTGGTCTAATTTTCAGCTGCTCATTATTTCAATGTGTAGATTGTGAGAATGCATTTTAAAGTTCTAACATTTCCATATGTTGTAAATAAGGAAGTCAATTGGTATATTCTGGCAAGAATATTGAATAGGATAAATTGTTTCCGTAGTTTAATTAGATGCATCTATATAATTTTTGACATAAAATTCAATGTAAGAAACTGTCAAGTGGATTCTACAAATGAAATATTTAGAAACGTATGGCATCTCTCTTCTACTCCCATAACATGTCTTTCAACTATTTATGTAAAAAAAACATTTTATATGCACATAATGCCAGATCTTGGAAAGGGCTTGTAGTTGAAATTACACCTTTGTTAACATGTCATGACAGATCTCCAAACTTATCTCCCCTTTTGTGACATAATTTGCTAATCAATTAAAATATGCAAGGTGATAGAGGATGGGTTGGAAATCTACGTTGGATCTAAACAATATAAACATGTCCTAGATTATGGACGTCTATTATGTCATCTGTGCATGTTAGAAAGTATATATATATATATATATATACTGTTTTTTTGGGGATCATTTTCATCCACTATATTCTCGTTTGTAATTCCCACGAAGCTTTATAGAAAGCAAAAAAATTATGAAAATCCTTATTTCATGGGCATGTACCCAAACCTTTTTTGGTACGTATTTCGAGAAGATTTGAAAATTCCAAACAATCTTGCATGCGATCAAATTATAAAATTTGAGTTGTGTGCAGAAAACATGGGTCATTGTTCACAGGCCTAGAAAAGTGGGTATTCCTTTGATTATGTTGTCTAATGGATTCCATGTATTTATAAATCCATCATAAAACCATCTTACTTGGCCTATAAGGGATCATTCTAGTCCACATTTTCTATATTTAGAGCATCATTGACTTAATTAAACAAACATATGTTTATGCATTGGTAATTAGTACTGTCATCCATTCCCGAAAAACATCAATGGAGTAATAATATATTTATATAGTTTTTTAAAACATTAAATTAATTGAAAAAACATATGTTTATGCACTGGTAATTAGTATTGTCATTCTTTCCATAAAAACATATATATATATATATATATATATATATATATATATATATATATATATTAGACAATTAAAAAAGTCAACATTAATTTAAATTTATTCTATATAACTTGTGTTTTTATGAATAAATTTTGTTCACATTTTTTACATCTACATACTTCAATATGAGTCCAACTCTCACATCTTGTTGTTAGTCACCTACATGAACCTATTTGTCTATGTAAAACCATTTAAATATTTTACTTAGACATCTCTAAATTATTATATTTTTATTCATATCTCTTAGATATAAATGTCAGACACACACACCTTCATCAATAGAACTTCCCTAAGCTTCACATTATTATCACTTACCCAGAAATAACTATTTTAAAAGTTTAATCAACTATTATAGGTCAGCCAATTCACATAACATGTTGTTGGTGTGGTAAATTACCTAAATAGACTCATATCAATAGAAATCAAGGATAAACTTATTATAATATCTAGCACTCATACAATACACATATATACATGAATACACATTGAGAAAAACTGTGATATTATGTCCAATTTAAAAATAAGTCACTAAAAGAAATCATCATTGAAATTTTAAGTACAATAAGCCAATTTTAGAGCAAACATCATCAAGTGTCAAAAGCTAGATTAGTAGGTGCATTCATATATCAAACCAACACAATTGTACATTATAAATAAAGGGAAAGAATTTATGTGTCTTGACATATCTCTTTAGATTATTGGATATGTAGGTATTATTTTTTTCCCAATAGAGGTGATTTGGGTCAACTCATTCCATTACGCTTTCTAGGTTTTTATAGATTTATATCCTTCACAAGTGGACCATGGGCTTCTACGAGAATAAGATTGATTTATGATATTGTGCATATAGTTAGGCATCATGATCACACACAAATAATTATTATAGGTAGACTTAGTGGAATATAAAAACATAGAGCCTAAAATATTGTATGACAATAACATTAGCCTATAGTCAATTTACTCGATAGATTCACTCCAACTTGGAATTAGTGACCCTTTGAACACAAAATTTTATTTCCTAATTTGAGTGACTCATGGTTATCCTTCTATCTAATTTCCACTATTAAAAGGTAGTCACATTCAATCAATGAAATAAATAACTAAGTACATTAGTATGTAATTAAAATCTTGAGCTATATCATTGGGATCATTCATATACTAAGGAAAAAAAATTCAAATTGACACTAAGGAAAGAGATATGTGTTGCATGAATTCCCTCTTAAAAAGTTTATATGTAAATAAAATATTTGGTCATAATTGGGGGTGATTTGGGTTATTTCAGCCCATTACGCTTCCCAAATTTTTACATATTTCTACACTACACAATTAGACAATTGGTTTGAAGTATACAGAGAATGATTTTTTGATCTATGCATACTATAAAGCATAAATATCATACATAAAGAGATATTACAGGTAGGTATAGGTAATTGTATACCCACAAAGCCTCAAAACACCCCATGATAATAACATCAACCTACAATCATTTCCATCAATGGATTTTGATGTTGGTGACCTTGTGACCCAAGTGACTTGCATGTCTACTTCTAGCTCCTTTCAACTATTAAAAGTTAGTCACAAGATGTCAAATAATAATAAAATCTATGTACCTTTATCTCTTAAGTATTTTCTATATTTACCACATGCCACTTATGATATCAATTTCAACACTTTAGATTTTGACTCATGATTTATTGTCATATATTATAATCTATATAATACATAATTTTATATCATAATTAGGGTAAAAAATATTATTGAACCTGAATATTTTTGAACTATGAAAAACATTTTGTTTCTCTTAAGGTGTCATTCTTCTAAGGGTTTAAAAATTTTACCAAAGGATTTCATTATCAGACATGAATTTTGATTTTATCTAATATAAATATTACACATGGTTAGAATGTACGAACATAGACTCCTATTCTTTATTCAAGCTCTAATTGTGATCATTTTCATGATGTCTTTATTTGATAGGAAAATTATTTAACAACCATGTGATCAAATGGATTAAATATTTATACACTAATACTTGGTTAAGATTAATAATGAAAAATATCAAGCTTGACTAAATTCATATTCTTTCAATATCTAATAATTTTTACTTCATGTTACCACTAGACAATAAATGGAATGTATAAATCCTTTTGAACCATTAATTTTTGAAAATAGTAAAATATATGATCCTATAACCATTATTCACCCACAACTTATTTTAGATTAATTTGTCCATGTTGACACTACTTGAATAGGTAGGGTTCCCCATCATGAGATGTAGAATGGATGTAGTAAACATGTTCCTCCTCAACCCCATCCAATTCCCAAAAGTAAACATAATCAACTCAAAGGGTATGAAATCATTGATCAACTAAATAAAATCCAATCCAAAATTTATAATATTGAGTTACTAAAGAGATAAACGGTTTTGAAGGGTATCTTATATGAAGAATTACATGAGATAATTTTTCCTACTAACACATAAAAATCATCCCTTTATTTTATCATTAATATATTCAAGGATATATAAAATTTCATCTATATCAGTATAGTAGACTTACCCAAAAAATAAGTAATTAAGAAAAATATACAATTATTTATTCAAGTTCAAATGAAAAAAAAGTAGTTAAACATGTATTTGTAGATAATGGTCATGGATTTAGTATATGAATAATTATATTTTTACAAAAAATGGGTATCCTTATGGTTAGTATGCATAAATCAAACCAAATTCTTAATTATTTGAAAAAACTTCATGCTAATTAATTATGCCCCAAAATGACACCTACCATATTTAAGGTTATGCCTAGTTATATAAATTAAAACTTTATTTTTGGGTGACCTTGGATACATGCCATGGAGATAGTACCATATACATTGCATGTGTATCTAATTTATTTATGAAGGATATTCATACACATTATCTAAAAATTATGACCCTTTCTGATATTGAAAGATGACATACTATACTAGTGATAATAAACTAAAATCATTGTTTGAAGATATTTATATCATTCCTAAATCATAAACCATTATTATAGATTAGATTCATATATATGAGGTGTGATAATCAAATATAGATAATTACACTAAAATAATTTTTGTACATAAAGTATAAGCACAACACAAACCAAAAGCTAATTAGAGCAAAGTGAAACCATTCCTGATGTCCCTTTGGTGGTGAATTCAAAACAACATGATGGTTTGGTCATAGAAATTATTATGATGTGATGTTGATGATACAAATATGGAAAACTACATTGAGGATCATTTAGTAAATTTTTAAAGATTAATATCTAATATGAATACTTAAATGATAATTTGTTCACACATGTTTGAGTTAAAGTATATAATGGTGATTCATACACATATAATGAGGCCAAATAAGATTTTTATACTCAAGCATAATCTTTTAGGGGAAAAGAAAAGGAGAAAACTTCTAACCACCAATATATTTTAAGTGAAAAAATTAATTATAACCTTGTATCATAGAAAGTTATCACATATAAAATGAATTGTACTAAAGCAATCATTTACATATTCAAGCATGGATTAGGTAACAAAGATTGATACAAATCACACTATCATAAAGTTGTAAGAAATATTTAGTGAATAATTTGAAGTTTTCACATACCAAATCATGAACACCATCACAAGTAAAATTCTTCAAGATAAACCAAGAATAGTATTGTAAGTATTACTTGATGACAAATTCATTATATTAAAATTTACTTCACATTAAGTAGTGAGATTCCTTTCACATTAGGAAGGAAAATTGCATTATGATTACCATATAATCACGGGACATGACATAGATCATTGTGAAATACTAAAAAACTATATTTAAATATATAAGAATAAAAATAATTTTTAATGTGATACAAGATCATTGAGATCAAATAACATTAAGTTCCAAAATTACATCTTTTAAAAACAAAAGAAGAAAAATTATAGATGTCCATGACAAGATGTATTCACCATTATAATATAAATATAAGGTGATGATGCTAAAAAACTAAGCGATGTAGAAAACATAGGTCAACCTTTTGGAGGATAACGTTTAACCTGTACCTCCATCTGAGCTCTTCTATGTGCCAAAATGACTGTTTTGAAATGGTTTCTATTGTATTAGGCCATTCTACCAGGCTCACAATGTTTTCAATCTTTCTTTGAGGCCATATGCGATCATCTAAGAATCCAAAGTTGTGATTTAAATTTGTTTTAATCTTTTTTCTATTTAAAAAAAAATATATTTTTAGAACCAGACATCAACTTTAGTTAAATTTCATCTCATAGTCTAATTATAGTGTTTAAGATATTTTTGGGATATTTTAGGTGTTTTTAAAAATAGGCACTTTTTTAAGATTTTACTTTTTTTTTGAATTTTGCATGTAAACTTTAATTTCTGAGTTGAGGTTTATTTATGTATGGTGTGGGCTTTTAATTTTTCAAGCAATCAATACATATAAATTCTGGATATTCTTTCAAGATCTTGGCCTATTGTTAATTTTCTAGTTTTTTTTAGTTTTCAAGTTCATTATCTTGTATCAGATCAAGTTCAAATCTTAAAGGAGTAAATAATGGTAAGAGAATGAGGAGGTGTTGCATAGATAAACTAGACTCTTCAAGATCTATAAAGTCAAGTTAAACAATTAACATAGGTTATTACCAATTAGCAAAGAACATAAGGTGGTGATGAGGAAGACATAGATCATGATGAAGAAGTTCAACAAGAAGAATAATAACAAGAGAAACCACCATCAATAGAAGGGTGGATGTTTTTGGCTTTATAAGGAAGAAATGAAGGAATCAAAGTTGATCTTCCAAATTATGGAAGTAGTTTAGAACCAAAGGAGTTGCTAGATTAGATGAATAACATGGATAAGTTCTTCGAGTGAAAGACTATGAGAGAAGACAAGAATGTAAAGTTTGCATGCACAAAATTAAAAGTTCATGCAATGATTTGGTGGGATCCCCTATAGAAAGAGAGATAGAGAAAAGGTAAAGAGAAGATTAATTAATGGAAAATGATGCAGAGTATGCTAAGGGAGAAATTTCTTCCTATGGATTATGCATAAACCTTATACATAAGATTTTAGAATTTGAGGCAAAAATATCCTAGTATACAAGAGTATACATATGAATTTTATAAACATTTCATATGAGTGGATCATGATGAAACCGAAGAGAAGATAGCTACAAGGTATGTAAATGGCTTAAAATTTTCTATTCATGATGAATTAAGCATGCATATAATACTTAACATGGAGGAGGCTTATCAATTAGCTTTTAAGGTAAAAGAAAAAAAAATAGACAAAATTTTAGAAGGACATCTACAGGTCTAAGAAGAGGTGGATCCCCTCCAAGAAGGGTATGAGGTGGGTTTAATACCACTAAAGGTGTCTTTAATGACAATAAAGGTTAATCATCACGTGGTGTATAAAAGAAAGATGATAATAGGCAAGGGTTTCAATACCAATAAAGAGGAAGAGGATTTCAGAGAGGATGAGGTTACGGCGGTACTAGAGGATGGTTTTCAAATCAACATAAATCTTAGGTTTGTTATAGATGTGGAGAAGAAAGGCATAGGGCATTGAGTGCTTAAACTCTCAAGACTAAGAAAGGAGGCAAGAAGATTTCCCAAGAGTAAATCTAGTTGAGGATGAAATAGAAGAGCAAAATACTGAAGTTGCACTAGTAGATGTTGGAGAGAATTTCATGATGAAAAGAACCGTGATTGCTTAGAGGATGGAACATCTGTAGGATAAAGAAAATGGTGACGCATTGCTTGAATTAAATATTTTTCAAACAAAATGTACTTCATGTGGAAAGGTATGCAAAGTAATTATATATGGTGATAGTTATGAAAATATTATTTCTAAAGAAATGCTTGAGAAACTAAATCTACAATGTGAAAACCATCCTAGCCTTTATTGGATTTCATGGTTTAAGAAAGGGAATGAGGTTACAATAGATAAAATGTGATTAATAAATATTTATATAGGAAAAACATATAATGATGAAATATGGTTTGATGTTATTCTAATGGATACATGTCATGTGTTATTGGGGAGGCTGTGGCAATTTGACGAGAAAGTAGTTCACGATGGAGCAAAGAACACATACACATTTTAGAAAGGTGGTACAAAGGTTGTTTTGTTACCTCTTAAAGAGGAAGATAATATAGAAAGTATGCCCTGTACTAAAGAATTTATCCAATAAATGAAAGTTGTAGGTTGTTGTTATACACTAGTAGAAGATAATGAAGAAATAGAAATGGTTCCAATATCAACAAAAGGAACAAGAGTGTTGAAAGGATATGTAGATGTTATGTCTGATGAGTTACTAGATGGTTTACCATTGAAGAGAGATATTTAACATCACTTTTATTTTATTCTAGTATTAGCTTTATCCAATCAAGTAGCTTATAGGATGAGTCGAATAGAACATGCAAAATTAATTAAATAGGGTATTGAATTGCTAAGAAAAATAATAATAAGGGAGAGTATGAGTCCATGTGCAACACCAACATTACTAACACCAAATAAATATATAAGATGGAGGATGTGTGTGGATAGTAGAGAAATTAATAAAATTATAATAAAGTATAGGTTTCCTATACCTCATTTAGATGATATGATGGATGTGGTTGTAGGAGCAAAATATTGTACCGAGATTGATCTAAGGAGTGGTTATTATCATATTCAAATTCATGAGAAATAGGAGTGGAAAATTGCATTCAAGACTAGGGATGGCTTATATGAGTGGATGGTGATGTCATTTGGATTATGTAATGCACCTAGCATAATTATAAAGGTGATGAATACTATGTTATGAGAATGTATTGATAAGTTTGTGGTTGTTTATTTTGATATTAAATAAGTCTAAGTAAAACTTATAACATTTGAGAATGGTAATGGATTTGTTAATAAAGGAGAAGTTGTCTAAAAATTTGAAGAAGTGTAGGTTTATGTAGAATAGCTTGGTATTTTTTGGATTTGTTGTTTCAGCAGATGTTGTGAAAATTGATGAAAAAATGATAAAGGTGACTTTTGAGTGGCCTATTCCAAAGATCATTATAGAGGTAAGAAGTTTCCATGGTTTAGTAACTTTTTACAAAAAAATTATTAAAATTTTTAGTAGTATTATGACACAAATAATAGATTGCATGAGATGGAAGGAATTTGCATAGACTAAAATAGCCATAGAAAGTTTTGAAATTTTGAAGAAGAAGATTATAGAAAGACTAATTTTAGCATTACTATATTTTAACAAAGTGTTTGAAGTTGATTGTGATTCTTCATTTATGAGAATTGGTGTTGTGCTGAGTCAAGAAGGAAAGCCAATAGCATGTTTTAGTGAGAAATTGAATGAGGTAAGAACAAATCATTCTACTTATGATGTTTAACTTTATAAAATTGTACAATAATTAAGACATTAGAGGAATTACATAGTGCATAAGGATTTTATACTATTTATAGATCATGAGGCTTTAAAGTATGTGAATAGATAAAAGAAGTTGAATAGTAGGCACGTAATGTGGGTTTCTTTATTGCAAGGGTATAATTTTGTGTTGATGCTTAAATCAGGTAGTTGATACATTGATCATGAGGGTAGAATTATTAACTATTATGGTGAGTGAATTAATTAGATTTGAAGCTATTAAATAATTATATGATATTGACCCATATTTTAGCAAGGTGGTTGGGCAGTGCAAGATTCCATTAACAGGTTTGATAGATGTTATTCATGATGAATATCATATAAATGAAGGTTATCTATTTAAAGGGAAACAATTATGCATTCCAGTTGGGTCTCTATGAGATAATATAATAAGAGAATTACAAAGTGGTGGTTTTGTTAGACATTTTGGTAAGACGAAGATAATATCTTTGGTGGAGGAAAAGTATTTTTGGCTAAAGATGAAGAGAGATATGATATGGTATGTTTCAAGGTGTAGAATATGTGAGGTGGCTAAAGGACATGCATAAAATACTAGACTATACATGCCATTACCAGTTCCAAAAGGACCATGGATAGATTTAAGTATGGATTTTGTGTTGGAATTGCCAACACAAAGAGGTAATGATTCAATTTTTGTTTTTATAGACAAATTTTCTAAAATGGCTCATTTCATTGCATGTAAGAAAACCAATGATGCTACTAGAGTTTTAGAGTTAATTTTTTATGGATATTGTGAGATTACATGGTGTTCCAAAAAGTATTACTTGGGATAGGGACATGAAAATTTTAAGTCATTTTTGGAGGACTTAGTGGAAGAATATGGGTACCAAGCTACAATTCAGTAGTGCATATCACCCACAAATAGATTTATAGAAAGAAGTTGTGAATATGATATTGTCAAGTTTCTTGAGATGCATATTGGGAGAGAAGCCAAATCAATTAGACTTGAATTTACCACAAGTTGTATTTGCATAAAATAGCACAATGAATACTATCAATACGAAAGTCAAATTTTCAAAAAAATTATGGGAGAAATCATATGGATATGTTATATTTGATAAAATATCCAATTGTAGATTGAATTAGTGATGATGCAGAAGCATTTGTAGTAGTTGCAAGGAGTGGGAAGAAAGATATAGAAAAGTAATAAGAAATATAAAGTAGCAACAGATGTCACAATAAGATCCATGGTATTTGAAGAAGGAGATTTGGCAATAGTTCACTTGAGTAAATAAAGATTTCCCAAAGTCACATAAAATAAATTAAAGTACAAGAAAATTGGGCCATGCAAAATTATGAAAAAAGTCAATGATAACGCATATGAAGTGAGTTTACCATAGAATTTTGATATATGTCTAGTATTTAATGTTTTAGATTGATATGAGTTTCATGGAGAATATGTTGATGAAGATGAAGAAGTAAATTGGGAGCAGTAGGTTCCAAAGAAGAAGAAAGAAAAAATAGTGCTGGTTTTGGATATGAAGATAGTGAGCACAAGGCAAGGGAATTATAGTAGGTATTTAGCATAGTGGGAAGGATTACATCAAGAAGAAAACACTTGGATTATAGAATGGGAGCTGAATAAGATTGAAAAGGAAACATTGTTGCAGTACAATCATGGCAATTTGTAGGATTTGAGTTATTTTCAATGAGAGGAAAATGATGTAAAAAAAATAGGCCAACCTTTTGGAGGCCATAAATTTTGATCCATAACTCTGTTTGAGTTCTTTCACTTGCCAAAATGATCATATCAAATTTTTGTTGTTGTCCTAGGTCATTTTACTAGCGTATCAATGTTTCTGATATTTTTAGACATCATACGTAATCATCTGAGGGTTTAAAATTATAATTTAATTATTTTTTTCAAAGTTTTTTCTTTTTTTATAAATTGTATATTTTTAGATCCATAGATCAAATTTAGTTGAATTTCATCTCATAGTCTAATTATAAAGTTTAGGATATTTCAAGAGATTTTTGGGATTTTTTTAAAAATAGGCATATTTTTTTAGATTTTAGTTTTTTTTTTTTAAATTTTACATGAAAACTCTAATTTATAAATTGAGGTTTACTTAACAATGGTTTGGGTTTGTAATTTTTTCAAGAAATCAATACGTATAAATTTTGAGTATTATTTCAAGATCTTACTCTATTGGTAATTTTCTTGTTCTTGTTAGTTTTTGGGTTTATTAATAAGCCAACTTTCAGAGGCCATAACTTTTGATCCATATCTATATTTTTGATCTTTTACGTGGTAAAATGATGGTTTACAAATTTTTAATTTCTATACTAAGATACTCTTTCTTCATAGAGGAGTTTTTAAAAAATGTTCGAAGGCCAAAAGAGACCATATGAGGGTCCAAAATTATAGTTTAATGTTTTCAAGATTTTTTTAAAAGAAATTGCATATTTTTATGACAAGATGTGAACTTGAGTTGAAATTCATCCTATAGGATAATTTTAGTGTTTAGATTATTTTGAGATATTTTTAGAGCTATACTCACTTGCATGTGAAACTTACTAAAAATAGCATCTGATAAAAATAATAACTACTAAAAATAGAAGCTTTTTTTTTTATATTTTAGTTTTTATTAAAATTTTTGCATGTCAACTCTAATTCTGTGTTGAGGATTATTTAAACATGATCTTGTAATTATTTTGGAGATCAATATGAATCAATTCTGAGTTATTGTTTAAGAACTTGGCATTATTGTAATTTTGGTCTTGATAATAATTCTCGTTCATTAGGTGACTATTACAAACACATTACAATTGATACAAATAAATTAGAAACCATGTATAGAATTATAAATATAAAATAATTTGAACATGATATAATGAACTAAAATATAATATATAATTAAACGAATCACTTAAATATATTAATTTACTAATAGATTTATGGCTAAAGGTGGTATATTTAAACATATGTGTAATGCCTCCTAATCAAGTGAAATTCAAATTAGGCAAACTATGGTTACAATAGATGTAGACCATAGTGGATTAGATAAAACAAATACATCAATTTCTTTCCTTTAAGAAATATAATCAAGATTCCACATGTTTGAAACAATAATTAAAAAAATCACCCAATATAGCATTTACCACATAATATGAAGAATCAAAGATAATATAAAAAATGATAGTACATCTAGATTATCTCAAAGATATTCTAGTAGATATCAACTTCAATGTCTATGAGGATTAATTATTGATTAATTTATGAGAGTCAAGTTCAGGATAAATTTAAAAACACATAAATATTATATACTATTAAAATAAAGAAACATTTGAATATTAAAAAATTAAAAATTAAGGACCTGAGAATGACATGATTTCTATATTACACTATTTGCATGCTAGTTATAACATGTTCAATAAATGAAATGTAATTTTTCATATAAACATGCATTTTGTAGTATATGAGTGAGATGTATAGCATATATATTATACATGAGAAACATATATGTTATAGATTAATATACCCAATATCTATGCTGATGTTGTGGGTATTTTATTCCACTTGTCACAATATTACATGGTACATCTTTGTATATACTTTTACAATGTTGAGCTCTCTAAATTTCTTGCACACCCATTATTATTTACTCATATCTTACCCATTGATAAATGGATGTGTTACTTTACTATGATATACATGGATATTGTATACTAATTTTCACTTTTACTATGACTCCTTGATGATATTACTCTTTCATGATATAATAGTTACTACTTGTCTATTATGTGTGGCCCTTGGCTTCATTTGTTATGAAATTTTTATGTCCTTTGAATGTGTCCCCTTAGTTTTTTTTGGTAGGACATATTTATGTCCCTTATTTTTATCCCTTGGCCTTATGAGTGACATTGCACTCCTATGATTGGATTAATATAGGATTGTTTGTCGATCTTGTTACACTTGTTTAGATTTCTAAGATTTTATATTTTTTGTTTTATTTTATGTATATCATGTACCTCCCCTTTATGTGTTATGTGATTATATATATCATTCACCTACATACTATGTAGTATTACTCACTTATTTCATCAATGATATTGTTACTAGGCCGAAGTATAATACTGTGTCCCACAATCCGGTCAGAAAAAAATTAAAACAAATAATGATTTTTAAAAAAATTGAAGAAATGTATATGCACTACATATTTGTATATATAGTCTAAAACATATTTTTTGATTAATTTCAATGACCCAAACTCAAGATATTTTAAGGAGAAGTTAAATGTGTATGTGGCCTATTTCTTCCAAAAAGTGAAACACACTATTATGGCTTGACCCTACTATGTGCCTAATTGATAAATGTATCTTAACATGACACTTATATTACTTCTATTACATATTCTACATACATTCTTTAATGACATATAAATTACTATGATGACGTATTATTATCATGTTGACATGATTCTACATGATTATATATCTATACATTACATGACATAGTTAATTATTTTTTTGAGATGAGTAGTTTTAGGATGCATCACTAAAATAAAAATGGGGGCATATTTGTTGGATTTTGATAAAGATACATTCCTAATTTAATAGTAAAATTAGATCTTAGGAGAGAGTACAAGATTGAAATATTTTTGAGTGGTTTAGATATTAGATTAGTTAAAATATGTGAAATATATTTACACATTGGTAAAAATTCTAGGGTCATACGACATGCATACGTAATCAATTTACAAATACATGAGTTATAAAATAAAAATTCATATATATTTGAATGCATATTCCATGCAAGATCATAAGGAATACAAAAATGAAAATTATATGTTTTCATATGCAAATACATTTAAGATACGATTTATCATCTTTAGCATATATATGCATATAATTTTATATCATTTGGTAGTGATTCAATGGGGCATGACAGTAGTCCATGCACCTATTACTATTAATGATACCAATTATCATTGTTTCATAAAACATGAAAATATATCATGTATATATAGATACTATGAAAGTTTGCATTTGAAAAAAATTTAATGATTCATGATACATGTTCACACAAAAATGTACTTTTTCATGATAACCATAACAATTGTTTATTTGAAAATATATTTAAGGTCACAAGGAATCAAGTAAACTTGAATCTATAACTCTATTTGCAATGGTTGATTCACATTTTTTGAATTTATTTAAATCTGGGCTTAGAAAAAATAAATGACCTTATCATTACTCATAACAAACCCATTATCTGGTTCATACCTTAGCATATCTGGGTATATTATTAGATTTATATTAGTTACTTAAATTAGTGTGTTTGAGTTTTAATAAAACTACATGACATTGTTATATACAATCATTAGGATTGAGTAATTTATCTTCCCATATCAAGAGCTTGCATAATTACATAAATTTGGGTTCAATCACCCTTAATTAATCTAATGTTTCACCAAGAAAATATATTCTAAGTTGCTTCAACAAAGAATCATCATCTCAAGAAAATTTATAAGGTAACATTTTTTGACCCACATACATGTGTACTCCTAGGAACCTTGATCTTAAGTTTTGAATGTCAATTGTAGTTCATATTTTATGTTTAGCATATGGATATTGACCAATACATATTTGTTTCATTTTTTTATTTAGTTAATTTACCCATTTGGATCCACCTCCCAAAGTCAAAATATGGTGTACATACATATAAATAGTTTATCCTTTTACTTTAGTATTTTAATTCATTTTTTATATTATAATAAATTAGGGTAATTTTTATACCTTAGAATATGGTATTAAACACTTGGAAATGTCAAGCCTAAGTAAAAATCATCTTATATTTTTGTGTGTCACTGAAAGTCTCTTATTCACATTTTATCACATCAACATGCTTCAGTATGAGTTTGATCCTCCTAATTTCTTTGAGTCACATATAATAACCTCTGAGTTTATATAAAATTAACTAAATATCTTACTTAATAGTATTTAGATCATTATATTTCCATTCATATTACTTAGACATAAATAAGTTGAGAAAGTTTATTTCATGGAACTATCCAAAGGTTGTAATTAGTGTTCATCACCTATAAATGACTAGTTTTAAAATACATTAAATTGTTATGGGTCATCCATTCACCTAATGAGATGGTGGCATGAGAAATTATATGTATGGACTCATATAAATATAAATCAATATCAATCATATTTTATCATCTATCCCTCATATAATACACATATATACACTACTACACATTGACAAAAATTATCATATTTTGCCTAACTTGCAAGTTATTCACTAAGAGAAATCACTAACCAAAATTGAACTACACTAATCCATATTAATATAAGACAATTCTAAGTGTAAAAATATAAATTACTGGGTGCATATGTGTGGAAAATAAAAAATAATTCTACATTCACACTACCTGCGGAAGACATATGTGTTGTTTAATTTCCATCCTTAGAGTATTACATATGTAGTAAATATTTAGTCATCAATGAGTTTTATTGGGGTATATTATATGTGCATGAGTCATTCGATCGTCAATTCGGGTGATTGGGGTCAATTCATCCCATTACACTTCTAAAGTTTTTACACGTTTATACCCTTGACAAGTGTACATATTATTTCAGAGAGGACATTGATTTCTAGAGATACATATATAGTCAAGCATCAGTGACAAATACAGAAAGTATAATGGAAGCATATAATGAAGATTTTATGATAATAAGGCCTCACAATAGCCTATGATAATAATGTCATCTAGTAATCAGTTAATTCAATAGATTCACCCCAACCTAATGTTAGTGACTCTATGCACATACAAAATCACATCATGATCCAAGAGTATTGAAAGCATGATTAAGAGTCATTTTCACTATCATAATTCACTCAAATTCATTTAGTGAACCATATAATCTAATTATCAATTGGTCTCTTTAATATTATTTATTTTTAGCACATGCCACATAACAAATTAATTCAAGTTATTTATATTCATATTGATGCTCAATTATAACATCATATATTATAAATTGTACACATAATTTTATATCTTAATTAGGGTTGTATTAACCCCAATCTACTTTCAAAAATTATCAAATATATTAAATTTGACATGGAGGTGGATAAAAACTAACATACATTTCCTATATTTATTCTCCTCCAAGATGGTTGATGGTGACCTAATCAATAAAAATATTGAAATAATGATTAATATACATGGAAATTATATACATATGGGTACTAATGTTTATTTTTATCCATTTTTAAGACTTCATGCCATAACATAGGGGGTGTACCAAGAGGAACTTGGTATAGTTTGAGCTACTTTATATGTCAAATCTTATTCTTCCATCAATGTTATAAAATAATGGCAATCAACATAGAATAACCCTTAAAAATTTGGTCATTATAACATTAGTAAACATTTATTTTATGTCCTTATTCACATCCAATAATCTCAAATGTCCATGCGTTTCAAATCTTGTAACCTCAAGGGCATGTAGCTCATGTAGTCACAATGTTTACTTTCAATTTTATGGGTGTGTTGAAATATTGGTTTTCGTTTTACTCCTACATAGTTTTAAATTTATTTTATCTTCATATTTTTATGTGTTGTGTCAATGTGTAAAATTCCTATGTAGTGTGTCCAAGCAAAACTCAAAGTCATTATCACCTTTTTGTCTTCATTGTGTCAACATGTGGTAAGATATTATTAACTAAAAGTCTATGGTCATGGAGTGCCTCAAATATTATGAATGGAATTTTATAGTATGTAAATATGTCAAGATGTTAGTTACAATTTAGATTTCCTTCTATCTATAAGTTCTCTTTTTTACATATCTCATAGGCAAGTGGTGACATCCTAAACAATGAGTTCTCATACTTTCCACATATCCCTTGCCTTTGACCTTCATGATGTCTTGTCAAAATGATACATGTGGAAAACTAAAATTTATTTGTAATCACTGACTCATATATTTGTTCCTTAGTTATTAATTGAATTAGTGTATGGTCCAAAAACCTATTGAATGTTTAAATATGTTTTATATTTACATGTGTCCATGTTTTCTTTAGACTTGACATAAAAATATATACACAAGCTCATATCTAGAAAAGCATATAATAAAATGTAGAAAATATTCATAACTCAAACCCAAAGAGACGTGAATTTTCCAAGAACACAACTTAGAGTTTTAGGGATAAATAGAAATGATGTACATTAAATTTTCATGCATTTATAGTCATATGTTCATAGGATACCTCAACATTCCAAATTTCTTTATGTGGTCCATAAATTTGTTAAGACATAAAATATTATTTATATATCTTGATGCTCACACATTTACCTATGTAATAAATAAATATTCAATAGTTGTATTCATGGACATCAATGCATAACATATACCACTTTAGTAAAACCTACAAGATCAAAGATCATGAAGACATGGAGACATGGAGTGTTCTTTTCTTCTAAATGTGGTTTAGTGAACTCCATGGATTATATTTTTACATCTAATTTATCTTCACATAATGAGTTTTCATAGCCTCCACATAATTATTTATTTTGACCCTTATTATGTCTAATTAGAGGTATATACATGGTAATTTCTCATTAGTTCATAGTAATGAGCTCATGGAGTGTTTCCTTAGATTTTACATGACTTAGTGCGTAGTATGTGGTTATATTAAAAATTTAAAATATACTTTATATTTACACACACCTGATTTTTCTCTCTATATATTACACAAACATATACCCATGATCATATATCAGAATAAATTTACTAAAGAGTGTACAATCTAAAGTATTTGGATCCAAAGAGTCATGAAGTTTGCCATAAAACAACATAGATTTTGTGATATAAATAACTAAAGTATGGAAACTTTTCATTCTTTCACACTCGTAGGGTCAAATTATGCCCTAAGATTGTAAATTTTTTATGCAGTCTATAAAATCACTCAAAATTAAAACCTACTTTATATCTATGGATGTCCACATGTTTACCTATATAATGGAAAAAATATGTGATGTCTTTCTTCATAAACATTAATATACTGCATATACCACTTCAATCAAAGTTGTGATATCAAAAAAATAACATGATGATCATCCAAGGGTCATGAAGTCATAAAGACATGGTGTGTTTATTTTCTTCTCAATCCAAAGTAGTAAAATATAAGGATCCATTAAATTTTTAAATCCACTGTATATTCACACATGTCTATTTTATCCTATTCATAATAAACACACCCATGATCACATATTTTTAAAAATCATGAATAATATGTGTGAAAACCATAAACATTGATTTTATAACTAATAATTGCCTTGAAGATTCGAAAAACACATGAAAGAATTTAGATGTTATTTATTTTCATTTAAAGAATATACTACATGTTTTAGTATTCCACTTTTAAATATATGATGTCGACTCCCCATATTATTATTGGTTTTAATATGCTCTTTATGTGCATTATTTAGATTTGGTTTATATCTTCTAATGCTTTAATGTGCTTTGGAAGTGCTTTTTGTGTTCCTTTTTTTAATTTTTTATATTTTTAGTTCTCTTTAACACTTTCTTAGGATTACAATCATGTTTCCTAGGATTGTAATCAACTTCTCAAGCTATTTGGATGTAGGATTGTTATTGTTGGTAGAGCCTGGGGCCAATCACAAGAAAGTTAGGGCCTTGTCCTACCGGTCCTGGCAGAGACTAGGACCAACAATGGATAGACACATGGATCCCATAGATTTAGCTTTAGGTCACTGAGTAATTGGTAGTTTTGATAGGTGTGGGATCCAACAAGGGACTACCACATGCCCCTCTAATGGATCTAGTCTTAGATGGGATAAGAAATCCAAGGGAAGTTATGGGTCAATAGGAATGCACAACATCGAACTTTGGAATAATCAAATAGTAGAGCCTAAGGAAATTATGGGTCAACCAGAAGGCACCATATGACACTTTATAATTACCATATGGTAAGTTCAAG
>JARHVA010004589.1:912500-982500 GCA_037957365.1 Torreya grandis
TGCACCCATTACAAAGGGGTGCACAGATTACACGGTGGTGTCATCCTTGATTAATAGTTCCCTATTTTAAAGGGTAAACCAAGACTTCATGATATATGGTTGTATTACAACATAGACCCATGTTTCATGTGTAGCTCAAATCAGCACTATAATACCAAAAATTTGGGGAAAAACGTTAAATTCATAGATTTTATCATGTAGCTTATGTTTTTACATGATGCTAATATATTTATAGTTAGATAAATTCCATCAACCTTAAGAACATACACAAATTCCATACTAAGACCCTTGGAAGAAAAGGTGGCCATAATTGAAGCATATCTCCATAAGCATTGGATTCATCTTAGCTAGAGAAAAAAAAAGTTAAGGGGGAAATATTCAATAAAATTATGTCTTATAAGGACTATTAAAATGTATATAAAATTGTTGTTGCCTAATTCTTTATGTGGAAAAGGTGAGACAATGTCAGCATGATGGGTTTTAAGTGAGATATGATTGTTCATTTAAACTATATTTCTTATCGTGGTGTAACTTTTAAAATAATACCATATAGATGAGCTCCCAATCAAATTATAATGTTTTAAAATATTTAACCTCAAATTGCCATTCAAAATTTGGTTTGATGGACTGCTTAGTTTAAAAGATATGCACAAAACAACATCTGTAAGGATTTTATCAAACTCTTTGAACTAATTAGTCAAATAGAAAAAAACCTTCACCATGTAAATTTTGATTATATCTTATCATCATGTAGAGATAATTAATAATTATTTGGGTATGGTGTATATTCTTAGATATTAACTTATGATGATATAAAACATTATTTCAAGCATAATTATGACTCAACAAGTGCAATCACCATATTTGTGTTCTAAAAAGAGGTGGAAATTATTAGAGGTACAATCACTGAGAGTGGGGCTGAATTAGTAAGCCTATAAAATCAAACGTCAATTTTATTCCTTTCAAGTTCTTAAAAAAATACCATAAGCATTCATGAAGCATACACATCATTCATATCAATGAGCAAGAGAGATAATGCAAGATCAATAACATAATAAAAGACATATGTGGAAAACCCTCTTGGGTGAGAAAACCCACTAGAACTTGCAATTAGATTACTATCCAATAAAACCAAGATCTAATTTAGACTAGATGCAACTAATCAAGGAACTAACATACCTATTTAGTGAGACTACAATCGCACAAGGTGCTACCACATCTCTCTAGCTGAGATGTATTAACAACTAGACCTTTACCAAGTTTCACCGTGTAAGGAGGCTGTAAACCCCTTAGATGTTGAGCTTCCACAACAACACCTATGAACACATCCACCTTTGAACTGATGTATTCAACACTTGATGATGGACCTTTGAATATCAATTTTCACCTTCGCTCATACTCAAACAACAAGAGCACTATTTTGATAATATAATTATGACTTATAGGTCATACAAATAGTTCTAAAAATATTTTTCTCTTCAATTCATGTACATGGAACCCACCATTTCCTTTAGCTCATAACACTCCACTCTCAAAATCAAATCCCACACCCAAGTCTCTCATAATGTTTAGAAACTAACACATTTGGTTTCACCATTTATAGATCTATCATGATTATTAACATCTTGGTTTGCCATTAGGTATGCATTAAGACTTAAGGAATCTATCATATGAAGACATATCTTAATACAATCTTCAAAGGTTTTCCATAACATCTAAGGGTCACCTTTAAGCAACTACACCTTTCAATTAGGCCCTTGTAGTTCTTATAGGTCTCATGGAAAACTATTCACCCATTTATCACTTCATAAAAAAATATAAAAAATATAAAACCACTTTAAAATACATTGATCCATTCCATATGATTTTTAGGTCATCCTTAAGTTACAAAAACCAACATATTTCCATTCTTATTAAGCACAATTTTCTCAAACAACATTCCATGCACATAGTCATTAGGAACATATACACAGTCAAATTTTTAATATTTTTTCATACTATATACAAATGTTAAAACATTAATAGTGGATATAGGTCATCCTCCTTGAGTCTACAACACTCCCCAATATCCAATTCATTAAGAGATATAGAAACAATATCAAAATAAGTGCAAATAATCTTCTTGGGTTACTTAAAGAATACAAATGAATAGAAAGTCAACTTTGAACCTTCATAACTATGTCTATACATAGTTTTATATCTTCAATCCTATACTATAAAATGTGATTTAGAGTCGTATATAAGTTTTATTTTTACACCATGAGCAAATTCTATATAGATCAAAAAATATATCCAAAATACAAATCATTGGTTTTTTCTTTACAAATTCAAATATTCAAAAGTAAATGATCATAGTAAAACCTCAAATACTATGCTCACATATTAGGTCCTTACTAATTTAGATTAAACATGAACCATCGATCTTCTTTAAGCATTAACTCATATTGTTCTATTGCCTAAATATTAAACCTGAAACATGTTGAATTCATCTCGTGTAATTTGGAATCTTTTACTCAATGCACACCGCCAATCTTCTTTACATATGTCAGTCACTAAATATTCAAAAAACTTGTCACTTTTACCTCTTGACTTTAATGTGCAGCTTTTATCTTGATTATTATGAGCACTTTCTCACCATTTATCAATGTGTAGAAGTTTGATCTTTACCACTACTCAGTGTTAAACCTCGAACACTTGGCACCATATCATTACTTCTTGAATTCTTTTAGCAACATGCTCCATAGATGTTTCTTAAAAATTAACTTGTTTAAAAATAAATAAGTATGGGAACATTTAAAATCTATTTGTAAGGTGAACTTTGTACCTTCATAACATTTTCTACACTCAAGTGCATGTTCTAAAATTTGGTCCATATGATCTCCTCACATAAGAGAATCCAACCATGTGTCAAACTAATCCTAAAACCTTCACACATTTGAGATATAATGACATTGAAATTCCTTGTTATATTTATCTATCATAGAGACACGAATTTCTTGGAAGGCCAACTTTGCATATGAATATGTTTTAACATGCTTTGGTGCATGATCTAAAATTTAGCATAAATCAACTAGGAAAAAAAAAACCACATGATAAACTTCTCTTGTAATATCCAAACATGAGATATATTCCATCACCAAACTACTTACTCAGCTCTTTCTTACCTCATGTAAATTTGGCTAAGTATGGGAAAACACTGTCAAACTACCTGGGAGCCCAACTTTGCACATGAATTTATTTTAATGCACTTTAACACGTGATCTAAAACTTAAAATAAATTAACTAGGAACTAATTTGATCAAAACCATATGACCAACTCCTCCTGATGCATACATACATGGAAATGGTGACATCAACAAACTACTTAGATTTTTTGGCATTAGACCCAAAATGTCTAGATGAAAACAATGATGAACTGGGTGAATTCCACTCATTCATAAAATTTTTTTAATCATATTTAACCATTTATAGGACCCCTTTAACATGCTCAATAATTCATACTCATCCTTAATAATCTCAAATAATGTAAACTTGAAGATCAACCAAGCCTTCTTCAAGCATACTAGGACAAGTATATTACATAGTTTGTCATTATCACTTAGACTATCAAGGTACTCAATCCACTCACCTAGACACATACATGACATCATCATAACATCATAAATACTACTCCAATAATATCCCCCTTTGTAATTAATATTAATGACCATCATATATAGTAATAGACAACTCACCTTGTCTCTCTTCAAGTAATCTCACAACAAAAACTTTCTCCCCCTTTGACACAATGACAAAATGGGCATAATCTAACCTTTTAGACCTAAAAATACCATTAAAACAAGAGGAACATCTTATAGAGATGATACAAAATCCCCCTTACCTTGAGTCTACCCCTTCTTATCTTGACACCTTCTTATTGCTCCATTCCAACACTCTCTTCAACCAATCACTACAACTAATGAAGAAATAACACATAAGAATACTAAAAATAGATGAACATATCAATAAAAATCTGAGAGGGAATCCCCCTAAGATTTATGATGATTGCATCACTTGAGCATCTTCAGATCTTCATACACCATGAAGAATCACCATACAATCTCATTCACCTTCTCTCTCAACCACCTTAAGACCACCAAATTTTTTTTATGCCACTCACCAAATAGGACACATGATCTCAACCAACCTGAAAACTATCCTTGAAACGTATATACCTTGCTATTTTGGAATAACTAAACAAAATGCACCCATCTTTCGAGTAGGCATGTCTAGTCTACTTGTATCCCTACCTGGAACTTATAGATTATCCTTCAATACCTAAATCTTCATATCTATAGAAATATTATATTCCCCCTTAAACACACCAATTTTCAACAACTAGATCATCCTCTACAATATACTTATTTCACAAACTAACTTGCTAATTAGGCTTCCATATTGATTAAAACATGAATAATTTGAAGAACAAAAACATTAAAATCTCTATGAAACATGATTTGACTACCCATTTGTATAATTCAACCTAATAAGAATCGTTAGATCTTAACTCATAAGGTAGACCACTTTTCTAGCAAAGCCCAAAGCCCTAAAATCTTAAAACAAATAGAGTGAACAATCCTCCTTCTAGTCAATGTCCACCTTATAATTTTTTTTTACACTTAGAGATAACTATTACACACGTTTGGATCAAAAATTGAGCCTCCATACGATTATGAATATTGACTTCATATAACCCATTTTTAGGCTTGTTTGCCCTTAAGCCATAACTGAGAAAATTGAGAGCACTCAAAAATATTCACCTTGAATTAAACATACCTTTAGACCAAAAAAACATGTGGAGAAAATCACAAACAAGTGAATTAACCTTTTTGAACACCAAATTTTTCCATCAATCTCATTAGGCCACCTAGAAACACCCATTCTGACCCTGTACCATAACTCCTTCACAAATCTCTAGAAAAAGCTTATGAACTTGTTACTCCCCTTAAGATAATGACCTTCTAAGATTATGACAATTCTCTATATAGATTGGCATTATGATATTGAGTATAAAAAATTTCTTCTTCACAAGAAAGATATATCGTAAGAAGCATAAGTAGAGACACCCTACTTCATAATGTCTTAGAACAATGTGAAACCAAGAGTTACCCACATATCCTAATATTACTTCTCATCCTTGATCATATGATACTTTTAGTTAGTCTTCTTCTTCTTAGGATTTATATAATCAACATTCTCCACCACTACAACATCCTCCTTTTTTACTATGACTAGATTGATAATACATGATGACAATATAGATTTATGACATACCTTTTCATTTGAAGAATCGATCTTAAAAATTGGAAGATCATCACTAGGCACATACAATTGATGTTATTGTTATGATACATGCTCAAAAATAGTAGGATGATCACTTGGATCTATACACACCTTAGAACTATCCTAAATCAATATCTTGGTCTTCTCCTTGAGCTTGATCTCTTCGTTGTCAACATGAATAGAAAATGAGACTTCTTTGCACTCTTAACTTTTTGCAACTTTATCAACCATAGATAAATAATTACTTAGACTTGTGAACTCATCATGAATCACAATTATCACCTTCAGCTTCCATGTATTAACTTGCCTTTTTCATTGCAATCTAGGAGCCTAATTAAACCTATTCTAACTTGTAGATATTTTCTTGTAGAACCTAGCAATGTGACCTCTCTATTCACAATTGTAACACACCATAATCCTTGATGGAAATAAAGTTTTTCCCACTATTTTTGGATATAAAAATTGTAATATCTACTTTATCATGACAATAAAAACAACCTACCCTTTTTGAAGAAGACTCCCCTTGTTTAATCTTATGTGGACAATGGTTTTCAAAGTGTCCCATATCAAGATAATTGAAACACTTAATTTTTATCATTCCTTTTGACTAATGACCATCATCATAGTTCCATACAAAATCATTTATAATAGGTCTCTTGCATTCTCTAGATCTATGACCAAATTGATTATATGTGTAATAATAACCATTGAATCTTACATACCTCATAGCAGTTGGTTGTCTAATCTGATTTATCTTTATTCTTCTAGTACCTTCATTTTTTATCTAATGATTTGTCATCTAAGCTTGATTGTCATGGTTCACATTATTCTTCATCTTGTCTTGACTTGAATCATTTTATTCTTATTTATGTCGAAGATCAGTTCTATCACTAGCATTATTTTTAAAACTCATAATATTTTTTAGATCACATGGTCTCTTTTTAAATCTCAAAAATGTCTTCACCTTACTAGATGTCTTCTCTAACTTAGATTTCAAAGACTCATTTTTAGAAACATACCTTGAACATTCATCTTCTTTAGATTTTAGTTTTGTAGATATGATTTACAATTGAAAATTGAGATACTTGATCATATCTTCATGCTCTTTTTATTCTTCATTCAATCTTGTTACATACACACTAAATTCCTGCTCATAGTCTTTCAGTTGAGACGTCATCTTCTTATTGATCTTCTTATTAATATTTAGTTCTTTAATAACATTTGTCAATGCAATATAATAGTCCATCTCATCTTCATCATCAACTAAATCACTCCAAGTAGACTCCTTTTTATGTGAGTAACTTCCTTCCTTAACCATGAATAGAGATTCATCTTCAACAGAACCATCATATTCATGATCATATTCTCACTCATTGTCTTCACTCTCATCTAATGAGCTACAATATTCCTTCATGTAGAGACTCTTATTTTTATTGAAGGATTTATTCTTGTTATTATAATTTATAAATCCTTTCTTCCTGTATGTATTCTTGTCTACATCTTGGCCTTCACCATGCTCTTCATCAACATTCTTTTCATGCTTATGAGGACACTTATGAGGAAAATGTCCTACCTCTCCATAATTGAAACATTTGAAGGGCAGTTTACCCTTACACTTCCCTGAGTCTCTATTCAGTTTCCTTGTAATCAAAGTAATTAGTTCATCTTCATCAATTTTAGATATGTTATCCTCTTTGGGTTTCTTACCTTGGAACTTCTTCTTAGGCTTCATTTCTATCTTGAATGCTACTTCCTTCTTTGGTGGCATATCATCATTTACTCTCATCTCATAGATAATAAGGGTACTATGCAATTGATCCATATTTAATTGAATAATATCATGAATTTATTCTATAATAGATAATTTTGGATCAAACTTGAGAGATATAGACCTTAATACCTTTTAAACTACAATATCCTCTTTAAGGTTTTCTCCTAGACCTTTGATGATGTTCATAGTCTTATCAACTCTCTATAGAAAAGATGTCATTGAATATTCTTCTTTCATCTTGAGACATTTAAATTTAATTTTGTGATTTTACAAATTAACAAGCTTGACCTTTGAATCTCCTTCATAAATGATCTTAATTTTGTCCCAAATCTATTTAGCAGATTTACATTAGATTACCTTGGTGAACTTAGTCTCTGTAAGACCACAAGTGATGACATTAATTACCTTAGAATTATTATCAGATAACTTCTTATTTGCAAAAATGGATGGAGGAGTAATAGGACTAACATAACCATCCATTATATATTTTCATACATCAAACCCTAAGGACATAATGTATGTCCTCATCCTTACACTCTAAAAAGAATAATTAGATCCATTCAACATCAGTGCTTACTTAGTAGAGAAACCTCCTTCATGAATGCATATAATTTAACTTGGATCACCTTCAAGATGTCAAGCCTTTACCAAAGGAGTTGCTATGATACCAATTTTTAAAGGTATAGTCACTTAGAAGAGGTGGGTGAATCAATGAGCTTAGAAAATCCAACTTTAATTCAATCTATTAAAGTTCTTAAATAATTACCATAACCATTCATGAAACATACACATCATTCATAGAAATGATAAAGAGAGATAAAGAAAGATAAATAACATAACACAAGACATATGTGGGAAACCATTTTATGGGAAAAAACCCACTAGAACCTATAATTAGACTACTGTCCTATAAAAACAAGATCCAATTTAGACTACCTTAAATTGATCAAGGAACTACCATCCCTATTTAGAGGGACTATAATCACACAAGGTTATACCATACCTATCTAGCTGAGTTGGAACAACAACTAGACCTTTATCAAGTTTCACCTTGTTAGGAGGCTACAACCCCTTTAAATGGTGAGATGATACAAAAACACCTATGAACACATGTACCTCTAAATTAATGTCTTCAACACCTAACTCTATGTATGAATGCGGGGGGTGATATATGCCTTTAGAGTTGTGAAATGATAGAAAACATACGGTAATTTCACATAAATAGAAAAAAAAATTAAAAATCACTTACAAATCCTTATTATATAAAATATTTCATATATATACACTCCACCAATTGTTTCTATTTCTCAACACATAATGAACGACTCCGTAAATTGTGTTGTTTAAAAAATGCTTCATACACAATGACTAGACATTTTTTTTCATGTAATTCATTCTCTTTACCAAAGCTTTTTCACAACTAGTGCAGTCAAATACAGTCTAGTTTTTAAATAAATCATATCTATTTGATCTAATTTGAAAATAAGACATGAATAGTAAAAAAGTCAGTATTCATGAAGAATGAGTTGTATTATTATTTGGTAATGTTTGATTTGAGTTTTTCCATTACATATAGGGGTTTATGAATATTTTATGGAGAGTAGATACATGTTGATAGGGGTCCAACAAGGTAAGTATAGTATGCATGTGTGTAATTGAGACTCATTCTTGTTTCTTTTTTTGGTCCACTCAAAATAGTTAATATGATAATTTGATCAAACAGTTTGATCCTTGGATTTGTGATAATTTAAGTGAAAATATAATATCTAAGTGATAAAAATGGTTTAAACTATGATTTCATTGTGTTCATATACAAAAAAATGGAGAATACAACCTATGTGGGAGAGTTCAAAATTTTATATAAACTACTCATTTCAATAAAAATTATAATCAATCATTAAAGATATAAAAACAACCCAAATGATCATTCAACCTAGATGTGAAGGTGAACCAGGTAGAT
Organism: Torreya grandis; assembly: GCA_037957365.1. Taxonomy (NCBI): domain Eukaryota; kingdom Viridiplantae; phylum Streptophyta; class Pinopsida; order Cupressales; family Taxaceae; genus Torreya; species Torreya grandis. The sequence goes on from JARHVA010004589.1 coordinate 921,554, forward strand.
AGTGAAAGTCACCATTCTTAATTGATTTCTACATGGTAATATTGAAAAGGGAAAAATAAAAGAATACATTAAAATTTTGAGGTCTTTGGTTTAAACTTATATCATAGAAATATTATAATAAAGTAGAAAAGAGTTTTTTTTATTACATTGAATGTAGGGTTGGGAGTTGGCCTAGGATTAGGCTTGGATATGGGATGTTTATAATTTTTTTATAAATTGATAGTACTCAAAATTTATATTAATTGTTAGGAACTCATGGATCCACTAAAATATCTTTGCACCATTCTTCAAGGTGTGAGGAAAAACATAATTATGAAAGATGGTTAATTAGAAAATAAGCATATTTATTTGCAGTCACATATATATAACACTTATAAAATATAATTTACACTTACATACATAGATGTGTTAAATTTTAAATTGAAACATAAATGTAATAGTGGTCATGCATAACGATATGTCTTAGTTATATCAAATGAAGGTGGCAATATATATGTTTGGATGTTTTATTTTTTTAAGCATGGATGAATATGTCATAAGAGATGCTTTGACTATATAAGGGTTCCATGTATCATGTATAACTTGAATCAACAATGTAATTTTATTGATGTTGGCACAAGCCATTGTCATCCAATAGTCTATATTATATATTTCATCCATCCATAATACCAATGAAGGCCATTGACAAGGTATTCTAGGTGTTATCAAGGTGAGTGTGGTAGTGATTCTAAGGGATATTTAAAAGCTAAATTAGGTTATATCATACTCCATAGGGTCAATATATTCTAATAGAACTAGATTACAAATAATATTTGGTTTTACATGACTTGTAACCATTACAAAGGGGTGCATAGATTACACGGTGGTGTCATCCTTGATTAATAGTTCCATATTTTCAAGGGTAAATGAAGACTTCATGAGATATGGTTGTATTACAACATAGACCCATGTTTTATGTGTAGCTCGAATCAGCACTATAATACCAAAAATGTGTGGAAAAAATGTAAAATTCATAGAGTCTATAATGTATCTTATGTTTTTACATGATACTAATATATTTACAGTGGGATAAATTCCATCAACCTTAAGAACATGCAAAAATTCTATACTAAGATCCTTGGAAGAAAAGGTGGCCATAATTGAAGAATTTCTCCATAACTTTTAAACTCTATTTCTTATCATGGTGTAAATTTTAATATAATATCATATAGATGAGCTCCCAATAAAAGTATAATGTTTTAAAAGATTCAACTTCAAATGGCCATTCAAAATTTGGTTTGATGGACTGCTAAGTTTAAAAGATATGCACAAAATGCCATTTGTAAAGATGCTCTCAAACTCTTTGAACTAATTAATCAAATAGAAAAAACATTCACCATGTAACATTTTTTTATATCTTATCAGCATGTAGAGATATTTAATCATTATGTGGGCACGGTTAATATTCTTAGATATTAATGTACGATGCTATAAAACATTATTTAAAGCATAATTATGACTCAACAAGTGCAACAATAACTAGACCTTTATCAAGTTTCAGTTTGTTAGGAGACTACAACCCCTTTAGATGATGAGATGATAAAAAAACAACTATGAACACATCTACCTTTGAATTAATGTCTTCAACACCTGATGATGGACCTCTGATTATTACTCCTCACCTTTACTCATACTCATACAAGAAGAGCACTATTTTGCCAACAAAATTATGACCTACAAGTCATATAAATAGTTATCTATCTATTCTTCTCTTCAACTAATCCATAGGACACCGACCTTTTCCTTCACTTCACAACACTCTTATCTCAAATGAAAATACCACACCCAATTCTCTCATAAAGTCTAGAAACCAACACATTTGGTTTCACATTTATAGAGCTATCATGATTATCAACATCTTGGTCAGCCATTAGGTATGCCTTAACCCTTAAGGCATATTTTATATTAATAAAAAACTTAATAAAATCTTCATAATTTGGCCATAGCATCTATGCGTCACCCTTAAGCAGTGATACCCTTCAATTAGGCCTTGTATCTCTTATAGGTCTCATGGAGACCTATTCACCCATTTAGCACTTCATCATATGAAAAATAAATAAAAAACCAATTTAAAATTCATGTAACCATTCCATATGATTTATAGGTCCCCCTTAGGTTCCAAAAATCAAGATAGTATGCTTCTACTTAAGCACAATGTGCTCACACAACATTTTGTACCCACAGTCACCATGAATGAATACATAGTCAAATTCTTAATATTTTTTCATACTATATACAAATGTTCAAACCTTCATAATTTATAAAAATAATCCTCATGGATTTTAAAATAATCCCCAGTATCTAATTCATAAATAGATATCAAAACAAACTCAAACAATCTTCTCAGGTTATTTTTAAAATACACATGAACACATAGTCGACTTTGAACCTTCATAACTATGTCTATGAACACTATCATATATTTAGTTCTATATTATCATATGTACCTTGGAGTCTGCCACAAGTGTTTTTTTTATACCACGAGTAAATTTTGCATATATTGAAAGATATAACTGAAATATATAGCAATAGTTTTTCCTTTGATAATTCAAATATTCAAAAGAAAACAATCAGAGTTAATCCTCAAACACTATGCTCTCTTCTCATGTCCTCACTAATTAAAATTAGATGTGCACCATCAAACTTTTTTGAAATTTAATGCATATTGCACCAATGCCCAAATCTTAAACCTTGAACATATTGACCTCATCTCATGCAATCTACAAACTTTGACTCAATGTGCATCACTGATCTTATATATGTAGCGGGTCTTTAACAATGCAAAATATTTGTCGCTTTTACCTCTTGAATTTAATACACACCATTTATCTTAACTAGTACTAACACCCTCTCACCATTGATCCATGAAATAATCTCAATCTTTATCCTTGCTTAGCATTAAACCTTGAACACTTGGCACCATCTCGCTACATCCTAACTTCTTTTACCAATGGGCTCTATCGATGTTGATCAAACATTATCTTGTGCAGAAAAGAGTAAGTATGGTAACCTTTTCAATCTATCTATAAAGTCATCTTTGCACATCCATAACTTTTGCTTCACTAAAGCAAATGTTCTAAAATTTGGACCATATGATCTCCTCACATAGGTAAATCCAACCATGTCTCAAACTACTAGTAAAATTTTCACACATGTGAGATATAATGACATTAAAATTCCTCCTTAAATTCATTTTTCATAGATCCAATAATGTTAAGAATTGCCTAGAAGGCCAACTTTGCATATGCATATCCTTTGATACGCTTTGATGCATGATCTTAAATTTAGTTAAAATTAACTAGACATCAAATTGAATAAACACATATGATCAAATTTTCTTAAAATATCCACATGTGTGAGATATTCTATTACCAAACTACTCACTTGACTATTTCTTACCTCATGCAAATTTGGCTAATTATGGGAAAACACTGTCAAACTACTTGGGAGCCTAAATTTGCACATGCATATATTTTGATGCATTTATATGCATGCTATAAAATTTTTAAAAAAATCAACTAGGTATTAATAAGATCACAACCATTTGACCAACTCCCTCTGACTCAAGCATACATGACAATAGTGATGTTAGTAATTTGCCTCCTTAGATTTTCTATTGTTGGACCCAAAATGTCTCAATGAAAACAATGATGAATCAAGTGAATTCCACTCATGCACACAAGATATTTAATCATTTTTTACCATATATAGGACCCCCTTACACATGATCAATACTTTATAGTCATCCCTAATTATCTCAAACAATGCAAACTCTAAATATCAACAAATCCTTCTTCAATCATACTAGGACAAGCACATTGTACACTTTGTCTTTGTCACTTAGACTATCAAGGCACTTCATCCACTCACATAGACACATCCATGCCATCATCATGATATAATTTAAAATGCTCTAATAGATATAGTTAATCATACTGACCCAAAAAGTCAAACAAGTAATTACATGGTGGTAATTGAGTTTTATTTTAATAACATCAACTCAAAGAAGTTTGTGTCTCTTGACACTAAAAGAATAAACATGAAAAATGGATATAACGTAAAAACATATATTCAAGTCCATCAATGTATATTACATTTAAAATCCCATCTAGAGAATGGAGGGTATACCTATAAAGATATAAATCACCATGTGATGGGATCTCAATTGCTTTCAATGACCTCAAAAAATAATGCTTAAGAAATTTTTTTAACCATAGTCATGAATTACACATAAAAATACTCATAGGTGACACTTTATATTCATCAAAATACTTCACTTAGAAACTTATTTGAAGAAAAATAAATATAAACCACTATCAAATAATTAAAGGACCTTACATCCTTAAATAGAAAACTATTTAATAATTAAATCATAAAAAAAATATACCCATACAATAAATGTGCCTCCATTTAATTGAAATGAATAAAGACAAAGGACTAAAGCATTTTGCACTTGGAGGAAAAGATAAAAGACCATAGGTTAAAGGACGAAGACAAAAGGATTAAAAAAAAATTCTCCAAAAGAAAAGCACCATCATTTTCATGAAAATAATGTTGTTCCATGAAGAAAGTCTTCTAGAATGATCCTAATTTAGAGTGGACCCCACTAGCATGGAAATAAACATGGAGTCCCATTCCAGATGGACTATTATCCCCCCCGCCCGCGCTTGTACGTATATCAAAAATTTCTAGTGGACCTACTTATGACAAGATAAAACCTATATTTCATTGGTATACACTTAGAATTTCCCCCCCACATACTCTTACATGTGTTTATGTTTATAATGGCACCACATGCCACTTAGTTAGTAAGAACATTATCATGACACATCACTAGTGTGAGCAGTGTCTCCACACCCTCCACTTTTGGTTGAGATCAACTTAGCTCCCGAGAGTTACCCTAATTATACTCCGACCATTGATTATTATAAATATTCTTTAGATCCAATTCTGTAATCCAAGTGTTCTTCTCTTTTGGTTATACTTCTGATTGTACCAAATATTTTTTATAGCTTCCTTACCTCATGTGCACTGCCTTTTTATCAAAAATTTGACTGCCTTTTATTTATACTTCTTTGGAACATGTTTTTACCAATTTACATCTTATTAATCTTCCATTTTATTTCTTCTCTATGGAAATCATATGAATTTGAAAAATTGAATATTATAGAGATATCAAAATCTAGTAACAAGATTATCCCCTACGCATTGTCGTTGATGATATTCATTATTTTTCATGGACCAATTTTCTTGTAATTCAACTTATTCTACATGCCTTTCTAAATTTATCCTTACTCAAACCATTAATAAATATCCTTATTAAAATATATTTTATCTCCTCTATGAATATTATACATTTTTTACTTCTCATTACTCTCCTAAAAATTTCTTCTCACATCTTCTTATAATTATTGTATATGGTCTGTAAATACCTTTGGATCATCACTAACTCTTTCTACAATTGGTAACTATAGTAAATATAAAACTTCCATAATCTCATAATCAACTTAAAATGGTGATTTTACTATTGGCATATTCACCAAATTATTATATACAAACTAAGTTGATGGTAAAGCCAAGTCCCCTTGCTTGGGATTCTCTCCAACTATGTTTTTCAACAAATTATTCACGCTTATATTTACAAATTCTATCTCTCCATCTCTTTGTGGGTGATATGCACTACTAAATTATAGTTTTTTATGTCACTAATTCAATAAATTTCTCCAAAATTTAGTTATGAACATGGTATCCTTATCTGATGTAATGGTTTTTGAAATAACATGCAATATCAACACATCTATAAAGAACAATTATGAAACTCTAGTGTCACCATTTATTCTCTTACATATAATGAAATGAACCATATTATAAAATAACTATACAACAATAAAGGTTGATTTATTACCTCCCAGTGTGTTTGGTAATCCTAGAAAAATATCCATACTCAATTTTATCCATACTTTTATTGAACTGGTAATGGCATGCACAACCCTATATTTTGTGTATGTCCTTTCCACACTTAACATATCTTGAATCTTCAAATATATATTTCCACATACCTTTTAATATTTGGCCAAAAATACTTCTCCTCCACCAAAACTATTGTCTTGGCTTTACCAAAATGTCCATCCAAACCACCATTATACAATTCTCTTACATTTTTTTCTATCAAAGACCCAACTTGAATATATAGTTGTTTTTACTTGAAGAGATAACAATATTGAATAAGGTACTCATATTGAATATTAATTGTGTCACTTTTTAATTTATTTCTATATTGATCAACTATCTTGAAAAAATATAGATCAATATCATATAACTCAATAAATTCAAATCCAACTATTTCACTCACCATAATAGTTATCAACCCCACTTTTGTGCTCAAAGCATTAGATACCTGATTTTTCTTTCTTGATTTATGCTTCAATAAAAAATTATATCCTTGTAATAAATGCACCCACTTAGCATGAATTATATTTAACTTATTTCGAGTATTCACATACTTCAAATCCTCATAATCAATATATATCATAAACTCCTTAGACACTAGTTAATGCCTCCAAAGTCTCAATGCTTGTCTAATGGCATAAAACTAAACATCATCTCGAGAATATTTCCCTCTTACCTCATTCAAATTTTCATTTAAATATGATATTGGCCTCCCTTCTTTGGAAAATCATAACTACAATTCCCACATCTGAACCATCAAAATCCACTTCAAATACTTTGACAAAAATTGGTAATGCTATAATAAGATTTTATTTAATCTTCTTTTTTAAAAATCCAAAACTTTTTTTTTCTTCCCTTTTCCACAAAAATTAATTCCCTTTCATGCAATATGTTATTTGTGCAATGATACTACTAAAATTATAAATTAACTTTATGTAAAAGGTTTCCAAACCATGGAAACTTCTTACATCTATGATGTTCTTTGAAATAGGCCATTGAATAATTACCTTTAAATTTCCTTCATCCATTTCAACACCATCTTCTAAAACCATAAATACCAAACTATCTTGTATAAACATGAAATTCTTAAAATTTACATTAATATTCTTCATTCTCAACAATTATAACACCATTACAAAATGCTTTAAGTGACCTTATTTATTCTTACTAAATATCAAATTTTCATCAAAATAAACCACCAAAAACTTACCAATATAATCCGATATCACTATGTTAATCATCCTCATGAATTTTATAAGTTCATTAGATAACCCAAATGGCTTCACCATCCACTCAAATAGGCCATCTCTAGTCTTGAATTATGTATTCCATTCATATCCTTCATGAATCTTGATATGAGAGTATCCACTCCTTAGATAAGTCTTTGTAAAATACTTTTCTCCTACAAGAATATCCATCATGTCATCCAAAAAAGGTATAAGAAATCTATACTTGATGGTAATCTTGTTGATTTATTTACTATCCACACACATCCTGCATAATCCATCTTTATTTGGAGTCAATAATGCTTGTGTTTTACATGGACTTATGCTCTCCCTTACTACACCCTTTCTCACTAATTTATTAACTTTCTTGTTAAACTTTGCATGTTCTGCTAGGGTAATTCTACATACTACTTGATCAAGTAGAGTTGATTCTATATATATAAGTAAACCATCTAGTATCTCATTAGTTAATACATCTGCATATGATTCTAATACATCTAATCCTTATGTTGTAATGTGTACCTTTTCTTTATATTCACTCTTTACAATTAATACCAAAGAACCTACAAGAACCTACCACCTTCATGCCATTTACACAATCCTTTATGGATAACATGTTTGCAGTTTGTCCTTTCTTTAGAGGAATTATTGATACCTTTCTACCATATTTCATAAACATATAGGTATTCTTGGATCCATCATGAGTTACTCTCTTGTCATATTTCCATGGTTTTCCCAACAATACATGGCATGAATCCATAGGTATAACATCACACCATAACTCTTATTTATGTGTTTTTCCTATATAAAACTTAATCAAACACCTCTTGTATATAGTATATTCATTTCCATTTTTAAACCATGAAATCCTATATAGATTTAGATGCTTTTCATAATACAACCCTAATTTCTCTACTATCTATTTAGACACCATGTTCTCACAACTACCTCCATCAATTATTACTTTACATACCATTCCTATTGAAGTGCATCTTGTTCTAAAAAAGTTTTTTCATATCCATGCATCACCACATTCTTTTGTTTTGATCTTGTTATTTTCTTGGGTAAATCATTATCATCCTCATCATCAATTTTTCTCTAATATTTTCTGCTACAACTTCAATAGCTTGATCTTCTATTTCAACTTCAACAAATTTCACTTTTGGGTGGTCATCTAGTGTTATTTTTCATCCATGATAATGAGTATACTCAAATTATCTATGTCCTTTTTATCCAAATCCATAATAAACATAAGATTTGGGTTGGTTTGGAAACCATCCTCTAGCACCACCATGACTTCATCCTCTTTGGAATATTCTTTCTCTTTACTGATATTCAAATCCTTGTCTGTTAGCTTCTCTCCTCTATACACCAAATGATGACTCTCACCTTAAAGGATTAAATGTAGCTCTAGTGGTATTTAAACCACCTAACCCCCTTAACAAATGGGATTGCAATCTTCTTAGACTAGGAGCAAATTATTTTCTAAAAGATTTTCTATTTTGTATCAATTATGCCCTTAAGGCTAATTGATAATCCTCTTATATGAAAATTATCCTATGAATGATCAATTCATCTTGAATGGAAAATATTAGCCCATTCACATAACTTGTATCCATTAGTTCTAGTGTCTCATCATGTTCCACTCATATGGATTTATCACTCAAATTGTTTTACATCTTTCTCTATGTGTTTATCTTTTTCTTGTTCTTTCTTTGGCTCTCTTTTTGTAGGTGATCACTCTAGATTATTATATGACCTTTCAACTTCATCCATGAAAATTTGACCTTATTCTCTTATTGAATGTTTTTACACTTATATAAATTCTCTATGTTAATCAACTAATCTATAAAATCCTTTAGCTATAAGATACCCCCATAGTCAAAAACTTCAACTCTATCTCCTTCATTTATTCCTTCTAAGGCTCTAATCATTCTCTCCTCCATAGGTACTGCCTATTTCCACAATTCTTCTTCATGAGATAGTTTTTATTTAGTGTCATTTTCTAGTTTCTTTCCTATGTGATTGGTGATAATTGTAGTTAGTTGTCCCACATGCCTTTGTATCTCTTGCATATTCCTATTCATTTGAGAAATAACTCTTCCTCTTCATTATCTTCTTTCCATATCTTAAATCTATAACAAACTCTCCATAAGACTCTAACTTGATCTAATACCAAATTATGTGCTCTCAATTTATCTTAATGAATTCAAAAAGGCATGATTAAGCAAAATATTGAACCATAGGCAGGAATATAACATAAAACTACTCACATATCACACTTCATATTCATCAAAATACTTCTTTTGAAAAACTTATTCAAAGACAAATACACATAAGTAACTATTGCATAAAAAATGATATTTCATAATTATACATAAAAATATCTAATAAATAAACCATGAAAGACATATTCCCTTCCAAGAAATGTGCATTCATCCTCTTGAAACGAATAAGGAGAAATGAATAAAGCATTTTCCACTTGGAGGAGAAGATAAAAAACCATAGGTTAAAAGAGAAAAGACAATAAGATAAAAATTTCTCCAAAAGAAAAGTTCCATCCTTTTCATGGAAGAAATTTTACCCATGAGGAAAGTCTTCTAAAATGTTCTTAATTTATAGTTCACCCCTCTAGCATCGAAAACCACATGGATAATTATCCACACCATTTGCATGTTCATCCAAAATAGCTAGTGGACCTACTTATGACAAGATCAAACCCACCTTTCATCGATCCCCACATAGAGTTTTACCCCCACATAATCTTACATGTGTCTAGATGGATTATGGATCCACATTCTACTTAGCCATCAAGAATAGTGTCTTGATTATGAGAATCATCAATGATTGAGAACATCTAAGACTACTTATTATAAATCGACCACACAATTATTGAAGCAAGAAATAAAAGAGAGAAAAGAAATGGAAATTAACATATCTAATGCAACATTTGAATATGAATAAATCAATAATTATATATGTATAAATTGGTTAGTAAATGTATAATGAATAGTGAAATCCCCCCAAAATCTAGAATAGTTGGTTATTGGTTAATGGTCAATTGGTCAAAGGAGTCACTCCCACTAGCTAAAATAGACAACCAAGGTAACACCCTATGACATGCACACCTAAGTAAGTTAATCTCAAAAGTGTAAGGAATAAAAATAAAATAAAAATAAATACATACATTAACACCCCCCATAAGCACAACTTAGGTTGGTGGACGAAATGGGTCTTTACAAAAAAGCTTGATGAGGTGCCCATGTAGAAAGAAACTGCCATAAACAACACAAATTATGAAAAATTATAGGAAAAAACTCCCCCAATCTCCACCCACCAAGAAAAAGGTAAAAAATAAGAGGATAGAGATAAAAATCCCTATAAAAGATGATGTTGAAGTTGTCTACACTCCAAGTATAGCTCATAAGATGACTAATATCAATAATGAGATCTACTGCTTGAAGATTTTCAAAGCTCCATCTACATCAAGCAATGTTTTTTAATTTTTCCAAAGGAAAAACACAAGGTGTGTACTGAAAGTATGTCCATTGCACAAGGGAAGATTAAGGTAGTAGTATAAAAAACTTTGAGTGTGGTAGAAAAAAAAGTGTGTCATAGGTCTAGAAAGATCATATACAAGAACTAGATGCAACACAACTGAAGTGAACCTGTAATAAGTAGGTGAAGTGAAGAGTGAATCACCCTAGAGTAATGAAAGTGTCCTTCTAGTTCTTGACAAATATCCAACCAACGTGTAGTCCCTATACAAGGAACTATGCTCCTCATGCATATTGGGAGGGAAAACTAAACTATGAAATGTGGGTACAATGAAAATAGAGGTGGTAAAGGATTGTAAAGTGTCTTATTTCTATAGAATGGATTGTCTAGTGTTTGATAAGTTTTTTGATTAGTATAAATGCACCCTATAATGTATTAAGTGGACTAGAGTTAAGTGGATCAGGAAATGACTCCATAATATTTTAAAGGTAACAAAGAGATGGTAGTGGTGTGTCCACATTACCATAGTCATATGTGATAGAAAAAGAGTCCTTAGTCTTAGAAATATTCTTAGGTTTCGAAGTGTCATCAAGTATAATTGATTTTGATGAATAATAATGACATGGAACATTCACTAAAGGAATTTCCATGGGAAGAGGAAAGCCCATCTCAATAACTCTTGATAATAAAGAAGAGACTACATATATATCACACATATCCACAGTCTAAATATCCATAGAAAAAGAAGAGTCATCAATGCTCTCACAAGGTGTACCCTCAATAAAAATAATAGTGTCATATAGAGTACCAATATGTGATGGCTTTAGATGACCAACATCATGTATATTAATGGAAGTAAAATCTACAATTAGATAGCTAAGGTCTAACATAATCTCATCTTATAGTGGTGGCTTGATAGAAATAAGAGCACTGTCTACCATGGATGTGTCATCACAAGAAATAGAAGCATGAGAAAAGAGTATAATAGTCTATGAAGAGACCATCAAAATCATAGCTATAGGTGTGATTTAAATCTTAGTGGGATCTCTAAAAGGAAACTTTAGGATGCTATAAACTCCAAGTATATCTCCCCCCACCAAAAAGAGAGAGAGAAAATAAGAAAATAGAGATAAAAAAAACCCATAGAAGATGATGTTGAAGTTATCTACACTCCAAGTATAGCTAATGAAATGACCAAAGTTGATAACAAGATCTATTGCCTGAAGACTATAGAAATTTCATCTATAATGAATAATATTTTTTCCTTTGGTGAAAGGAAAAACATGAGATGTGTAAAGAAAGTATGCCTATTCCAATAGGGAATATAAATATATTAGTATAAATAAATTTGAGTGTGGTTAAAAAAAAGTGTGTCATAGGTCTACAAAGATCATATACAAGAACTAAATGTAATGCCATTGATGTGAACCTATCAAAAGTAGGTGAAGTGAAGAGTGAATCACCTTGGAGTAATGAAAGTGTCCTCCTTTTTCCTGATGGATGTCTGACCAAGGTGTAGTTCCTTTAAAATCAACTATGTTCCTCATGAATATTAGGATGGAAAACTAATCTATGCAATGAGGTTATGTTGGAAACTAATGTGATGAAGGACTGCAAAGTGTCTTATCTCTATAGAATGGACTTTTTAATGTCTGACAAGTCTTAGATTAGTATACCTGCACCTTGTAATGTCTAAAGTGGATTAGATTTAGGTAGATCAAGAAAGGAATCCTTAATATTTGAAAGGTGACAAGGAGATGGTGAAGGTGTGTCCACATCACTAACATAGTTGTATATGATAGGAAAAGAGTACTTACTCTAATAAATGTGCTTAGAATGTAAAGTGTCATCAAGTATAGTTGAGTTTTATGAATAAGAATGACATGAAACATTCAGTGAATGAATGTCCATGGGAAGAGGAAAGCACATATAAACAAATCTTGAATTTGAAGAAGAGAATCCATATGAATCACACATATCCATAGTCTAAATATCCATAGGAGAATAAGAGTTGTCAATGACCTCAAAAGGTGTACCCTCACTAAAAAACTATAGATTCTTATAGAGTACCAAAATGTGATGGATCTAAATGAATAAAATCATGGACATGAATGGAAGTATAATCTACAATGGGATAACTAAGGTCTAGTATAATATCATCATGTAGTGGTGGCTCGATAGAAATAAGAGCACTATCCACCATAGATGTGTCATCATAGGAAATAAAAGCATGAAAAAAGAGTAAAATAGTTCATGAAGAGACAATAGGAAGCATAAGAAGAAGTGTGGTGTAAATCACTGGGATCTATGTAAAGAGACTTTAAGATACTCTAAATAGTGTAGGGATACTCTATATGTTCTACATGACAATGAAGATCCATGTAAACATGTAACAATAGGGTATGAAGAACCTTGTAATAAGTGTTAACCCATTTATCGAATCTAATAAGATTAGTGGGATGAAAAATATGTCCATAAAGAAATGGAATTAGATTCTTGTGTGTGAGTAAGTGTTCGATATATGCACACCAAAAAGCATAGTTGTTCTTCCCAAGAAGAACCATTGGTGTAAGATCAACTCTCCTCATATGTATTCTCTTGAATAGATTAATCATGACTAAGAAAAGACATGAATGAAGTAAATTATTTCATAACAAACTCTACAAGAATGATATAATTTTGAATGCTCAAGATATGGATGTTAGACAAGGCTGAGAATGCATAAATGTGAGTAACCACTACATGAGTTAATAAAAATAACGCACACTCATAATAGGGATCTAAGGCATAGCCAAAAATTCATCCATGTATGATCAATAAGTCCATGAGATACAATGCATAAAGTAATAGGGCACATAGCAAAGGTAATCCCCTCAAAAATTGGCTCTTTATAACTTTATTGCATTTTATAATGCAAATATGATCAGTGTGTGTAAAATTAAATAATGTTATTTTTTTGAAGTATGACAATCAATTTCGAGATACAGATCAAACGTTATAACAAAATTAATTTCTTGTAAATGAGGCCTATTTAATAAAACTTGCACTTAAAGTTTAAATGCTGGAAGGTTTAAAATATCAAGCATGTTGTATAACCACTCATTAAAACCAAAACAAAAATGTACACCTCTTCAAGATAACTAAAGTAAAAATATGCACCTGCTTTACACCCCTACATGCACTTCATTGAGAAAGGCCTCTTTGAGGGGGTTTTAATTAAAAAAATTCAAGATATATTAGAATTAATTATTAAAAAATAAAAAAAAAATTAAAACAAGGAAGTTTATGGCAAATTTAGGTTTGAAAATTTATCTTCTTGGAGAATGAAGTGAGTTATATAGTTTTTCCACATTACATAGATAGGTATGGAAAATGAGCTTGCCAATGGAGGAGTATGACATCTTGGGGTTTGCCATAGATTGAATCAAGTCTAGAAGATGAGTTTAGGTGATGGAAATCATTATTTCTCTACTTAACACTTTGAGAAGACTAGGCAATATTGGTTTAGAGGCTAACTGGCTAGAATTAATTGAAACTATGGTAGAGATAACATTTTACAGTAGAAGAGGCATCACCTAAGACCATGCTTCTTTCTCACTATAAATATTTCCACTTATAACCTCCCTAACCTATAAATCTAACTCTCATAAGGGTGCCAAAATAAAACAAAAAGCCTTGAAGGTGGTCTACGTGAAGATCTGGGAAGAAAAAAATCCAAGAATCTAAAACAATAGGCATATAATAGTTTGAAGCCAGATGGGAGGCATTAGAAGTTCAGTGGAAATATGACGGAGGAATAACTTAGATGGTTGATGTCTTATTGAGCTCAAGATCAAGCTAAAACAAAATAGTCAAAGCCAAACATAGGTGTTGTTTTCCTAGATTTGATCCATATGTTAGTTGAAATTAGGTTGTGGTTGAGTCACACCAAAGTGAGTGAGAGTCTTCTATAAAATAAAAGCTTTGAGTTTTGGTAGGAGATATTTGATGTTGAGCCCAAGTAGGGTCCAAAATGCATCCTTGAAGGTTCTCAATAAGTTATGCACACTAAAGACTAAAATATCTATAAAAAAAAATAAACCACTATTGAAAGCTAAGTACAAGTGCCACATAAAGAACATTTTCATGATATTTGGCTTCATATTGACACAAAAAGATTTGAAATAAGGATAGGGATGTAGGAACCATAGGTAGGATGTTATGCCCTTCAACTGATTAGTTATCCTAAAATACCACCACTACTAAATAAACCTTCCAACAATAAGAAAGAAGCTGGTCCTTTTTATATAATGAAAACTCAAGATTTGAATCTATCCCACAAAAAAATTAAATTTTGATTGTTACCAGTACCCATGA
Organism: Torreya grandis; assembly: GCA_037957365.1. Taxonomy (NCBI): domain Eukaryota; kingdom Viridiplantae; phylum Streptophyta; class Pinopsida; order Cupressales; family Taxaceae; genus Torreya; species Torreya grandis. Next base: position 936,622 of record JARHVA010004589.1, read on the forward strand.
TCTAATACCATGTGGATATCATCTATGATTAAGGACGTCCAAGACTAGTGACTATAGATTGACCACACAATTGTTGAAAAAATAAATCAAATATAATAAATTAATGTAAATTAGCATATCCAATGCAATATTCCACCTTGAATAACTCACTAATGCTAGATATACAAATAGGTGAGTAAATGTGCAGCTCTCCTTAAAATAGTGGAAACCCCCAAATCTAAAATAGGCATTCAATAGTCAACCAGTCAAAAGAGTAATTCCTACTACCTAGAATAGATAGTCAAGGTAATTTCCTATGACATGCACACCTAAACAAGCTAATTTTACAATTTTAAGAAAAAAAATAAAGGAAAAATAAATACCTAAACTAATAATGACACCTCACCAATGTAACCAGTGTTTCCACATCACCATTCAAGGATTTTTCCTTCACAATTGCTTGCATTATTTATGGGTCAAAATTAGAAATTTCAAGCCACATGAATGCATAATGGGACATTACTCATGGTACAATATGAATGTCATGGTAAAGTAGCCTCCAGTTAAGATAATTGGTCCTAGATAGCACATATATTTGGTAGGTTTAAGTCTCAAGCATGAGAGGTGCCCACATCCTACACTTAAAAGGGGAATATACTCTAAAAATGAAAATTAAAAACTTATACATTCCTTTCGATGTTCATTGCACACTTGGGGCAACTTCTATTATTAATTCTAATATGTAAGTGTATTGGGTGGTAGTTAATGTTAAGGTGAAAGGGGCATGCTATCAAGCACTAGTTCATTTACCTCTTCCCTTGTGGGGTGTAAAGTAGGGAAGTGAGTTTCTCCCCTATCTATTCTCTACATACTTATATTTAGATTTAAACCCTTGAGGAGTTTTGTAGCTTCCTTTGAGGCATTCAATTCAAAAATATATGTGAAACTCAATTAGACATATTATTTTTACCCTTACTTCATGGAGTACCAATTAAAAAAATAATAATTTAATTGATAACAACCTAAAAAAAAAACATTCATTTAATTTAGGTTAGTGCATACATAATCCACACTAAAACCTAGCTACATTGCCCATGTAAATATTTACTAAATTATGGAGAACATAAAAATCATTTTTGAACTTGGTTCACAATTTTGAATATTAATTAAGAAACATAGATCAAATTCAAGTACCAAATCCTAGATTGGGAATAATTTATTGCATATTTAAATTTGGCATGTTCTTTGGTGTAAGATATAACAAGACATTGGAATATTATTTATTGGAATGCTAAATATTTTTAAATCTATTTAAACATGAAAATAGTGAAACAATAACCAATAGGAAGAATTCGACATATGAAGCTTATAATGGCATAAAAAAATAACCAAAATATATCTTCAATTCAAGGGAAACAAAATATTATTAACATGTGCTCTACCATTGTTTATGCAGGTAGGGATGACAACAATTGAAAAGCATGTTAGATATGTGACAAAAAAGTTTAATTTTTGACTATTTTACAATGTTTTTTATAACCAAATTTTAAAAGGAGATGCAAGGGGGTAATGCAATTCTTGCCCACCCCTGCCCCCCTCCAAACACACTCCGCCTCCCCCCCCCCCGCTGCCCTCTCCACCTCCCAACCCACTATTGTCATAGAGAGAGTCTACGGGGCATGGAAACATCCTTATGGACCATCCCTGGTGGGATTCCAGGGGCAGCATCCCTAAATAAAAATATCAAGAAGTCAAATCCCTATTTCTAGGAATATGAATTCTATCAAATTATTTTTTCATAAGAAAAGTCCTAATGGCATATTTTCACTTTATTTTTAGGAGTAATCCTAATAGTGATTTTCTAATTAGTTGTATTTAACATTCTGGAGTTTGTATGTAATCTACATAGCGATTTCACAACTAATATGTTCATCTTGGATCTAATAAATCTTAATATCTTACACTGTGGATGTTTCCTTATCTTACTAAAATTTTACCACACAAATCATGTGTTTTATTTCTTGCTTGACGAAAATTTATTTTTTTAATTGTCTTTGTAATTATATTTTATTATTTTTACATAGTGGTCATTTTCGCAAATTGACAAGTAAAACCTCCCCGTAAATGTCCACATATAATAGGATAAAATAACTTTAGCTTTTGTAATAAATGTGAGATGAATATTTCAATAATCTCACATATAAAATGCCTCCACCATAATATGAACACTTTGAATATTAATAATAATCACAAAATCATAGAGAATTATAAATAAAATTTAATTTTATGTAATAATAAAAAGATAGAATAATTAAACCACAATCAAAGAGTCATAACATCATTAAAAGTCTACAAATACAACTTAAAATTCACACTATAAAGATAAATTATGCGGAAGTGAAAGAAATGTTACAAAGTCATTGGATCTTAAAACACATTTTAGACTTTAAATTAAAATAAGATATATTCAAACATATTAACATATATCTTTTTAAAAATTATAATAAATTTATTTTTCATGAAGATGTATATGTGAAATGAATAATAACATTTGAAATACAATTTAAGTTATACAAATATAACTATCAAGTAACGTAATTTTTTTTAAAAATTATTTAATCAAAAAATAATCAAATCAAAACATCAACTAAATTATAACATAAATTGATATTTGAAAACATATAAAATAATAAAAATAAAATAATTTATAAATAAAAATGTCCATATACTTTTTTCACAACAAAATATTATGTTCAACATTCATCCACATGGTTTTAACATGTTTTATGCCATGCAAAAGTTAATAGAACATGATCTTAGTACGTTTCGACAATACCATATTGTGATGAACATTACATCAATACTTATTAGTTATTTTGACCAAAATATTATGACAATCGTGACTAGTTTTGAATCTTATCATCCTCATTTTTTGTTGCGGATGTTAAGGGAATAGGATTGTTACAATTTTATGACCTAAACATTATAAATGTTTTATTTATATATAATAAATTAAATTTATGTTAAATTTTAATGTTTATTATTTATTGAACATTGCAATATAATATTGTTTATTATTTATTTGGAAAAGTAAAATGAAATTATATGTGACAATTATTTTTGAGAGGTTTCTTTCTTTTTAAAATATATGTTATGAGTAATTGTATGACTAAGAAATTACGATCTTTCACTTGAATTTTCAAAATAAAGGATTAAATATTCTATATCATGGTAAATGCAAATCAAATTTAAAATCAAAATTAACTTATCACATTCAAATAGATGTCAAATTTAATTTCATACTTAATTATTTATACATAGAAATTACAATCCTTTACTATCCACAACTATAATTATAACATCTTCAATAGAGTTTTTATTTTATCGACATATTTTTAAATCATACCACTTCCATTTATAAAAGGTTCAATATATTTATATGTAAATATATTTTAAATTTTTAAATAATAATATAAATTTATAGATCTATATAATAACTTTACTATTGAAACAATTATTTAATTAATATATGTTAACAATCTTCTAAGCCTTCTAACAATACTATTACAATTAATATCTAAATCATTTTACAATAATTAAATGTCTGTTGACCATCTCAAAAAATTGCTACGTTTGATTTTAGATTTGCAAAGTTTTTAAATATATTTATTTAATAATTTGGAAAAGCAATAAATGACATTTTTAAATAACTCAAGTGCTTTTGCCAATAAAAAAATTATTTGTTCTATTGATTTCGATATTTTTGAACTTTTTAAAATCTGTCTGAAAACACAGACAATAAGATTAAATAAATAAATTGGTGTCTTTGTCTCTCCTATTAATAATATATTGATTTGAAATTTTTAAATAGTTTAACAAATATGGTTGCAATTGGATAAAAATTGAACTTGTCGCGGAGCTTTTTCTTTTCTTTTCTAAGTGGGAAGTTCTTCACATGGATGAGTTTCAACCTGTCCATCAATCACATTAGGTTATGCTGTGCAAACAACGCATCTCATGGTTCTCTTCCTCTTCGAAAAAAATATTCTTCTTCTGCTTTAAGCATTTCGACTAGCGAATAATTCTTTTCTTGAATCAAAGATCCGTATAAATCATTTATTTGGTCAAATTCAAAAAGCTGGTTGTATAAAATGAAATGAACTTTTGACAAACACTGATTTTTTCAGAGGGTAATTAAAAAATCCGTACATGAATCATGTTAAATCATTCACTTCCGGGTTCAACCATGAGGGCTCATTTTCTTTTTCTTCTGCTTTAATCATTTCGAATAGAGAATAATTCGTTTCTTTCATCTAAGATCCGCATGAAAAGAAATGATCTTTTGACAAACACTGGTTTTTTGAGGGCTTATGGTAGATCATTGACTTCCTCGTCCACTCGCGGGGGCTCAGATTCTTAGGGTAGGTGTTAAGCACATCCAATGCATGACTTAGGCACTAAAGTAAAGCGTGCTCTACATCAGGTATGGAATTTCAAATTCATCCAGCCTGTGAAAAAAAAATCACTATGATATGTTTATATGTTTATTCACACATGTTAGAAATTGTACAAATTACAATTTTGGTGGCTATTTAATTTTTTTGGGACTTTGATCTGCGTTATTTTATCTAAATATTTCCGTAGTTTTATTCTTCAATGTTTAGAAACAAACACACATTTACCATTGTACATTAAATTAGATTATTGATTTATTAAAGTATATAAAAAAATTTACCCCCCTCTCACTTCCTTTTTAATTAATTAATGTATTTATTTGCAGGGAGAAAACCAAATAAAACAGGTCAGATATTGTCATATTCTAGGCTTGCTCTACATGCTCCTTTAAGTTTAATTTCCCACCTTGCTAGTTGTACTACCACTTTCTTGAAATCTCTATTAGTTCTCAAATTTGAACCCATCATAGCCCATCAAAGGGCTCTGAAACAGTCACAGAAGTCCATAAAAAAAATGGCCGCAGAAAAAAATTTAAAATCTAAAAATTGCATGACAAATAAAAAGTGCACGGTTACTATAAAAATGACAAAAGAAGGGTGAGGCTTAAAAATGTCTATCAGTTGGTCTTAGTCCTAATCCTACCATCATAGGCTCTAGTCCATCCCTACGACTCCCATGTCACTACCTATGTGGTGAGTGTTTCTAGTCTAACTCCCAAATGGTTGAATGGATAACTACCCACTCCCAGTCCCACTTCAAGTCCCACAAAATTTCATTATTGACATTTATGTGACACAAAATTCCCAATCCCACATATCTGCTAATACTTTATGTTGTTTTAAAAAATCAGTTAATTAACAAGTTAATCTCAGTACTCTATCTCACACAAGATGAAGGCATTTCTGATGCTCTGCAAGGTTGTTTATCCACTAAAGTTTGAACCAATTAGATTTGTGATGTGAAAAGTTATTTACGAACTTCGAAGATTGATTGAAGTACTCAACCTCCCCGATTTGTTAACAAAGTAAATGAAAATGAAGTGTTATGATAGCTATTTGCGACAATGTGTTTTGAAAAGAAGATTGTAGAGAGGGTTTTGTCTTACTCTCAAAACAAGATTTTATGGTTTAATGCATTATCCAACTAAGCTTTTATTTAGTAAATTAACGTAGTTAATTATTTTAAAAGCATAAATATATGAAATTATGTAAAGTTTAGATATTTATCTTGAATATAGATTTTACATATTTTTATTTGACTGTAAAATTGTGTGTGTGTGTCTCCAATTTGAATGTAAAATTACCAATCTCAATTTTAACTGTAAATTAGTATTATAATATAATATCACTCACTCTAATTGCCAATGTCATAGTAAATTATATATATATATATATATATATATATATAGAGAGAGAGAGAGATATGCAACTAAATTCCAATCTCACTTTAAATTTATTTTATAAAGGGAACTAAGTGCCAACGGGTGCCATTTTAGGTATTTAAAAAAAATTATTTATATTGTAAATATAGTATCATTTATATAAACTTATAATATTAATTTATAGTGTGTGTGTGTGTGTGTTTGTGTGTGTGTGTGTGTGTGTGTGTGTGTGTTCATTTTTATGAGACCAATCTAAGCGTAAATTACCAATCTTGATTCTCACTATAAATTAGTATTGTAAATACATAAAACCATTATTGTAATTATCAATCTCACAAATTATATATCTTACATTGCGGATGTTTCCTTATCTTGTTAATATTTTACCACAAAAATCATGTGTTTTATTTCATGTTTGATGAAGATTTATTTGTTTAATTATCTCTTTAATTCCATTTTGTTATTTTAACATAGTTGTAAAATGTGTCATTTCCTTACAAAGCATGTCATATAGCATGTAAAAGTACTGGCTTTGTAGAATTATGATAAGTACTAAACAAAGCAGTGTCTAGTGCATTAAACAAGTTATGTGCACATTTTGGCTTTAAAATGATATTTTAGAGGGGTTGGCTTAAGATAATGGGATTTGTGTTCATTATTATTATGATTATAGTGTTTGGCTAAGATTAAGGAAATGTGTGTGTTTTAGGGACTATTAATGACTAGCCCATAGCATATATGTTGATGTTTGTAGCGCTATTACTGACACATCTAATCCATCAGGGGGATGCATTTCTTTTTTTTGTTGTATTATATAACCTATAACATTTTTTTCTCCACTAGCCAGAGGGGTTGGGGATTTTAGTTGTGATTCACCATTTATAATTGAAGAAAATTGATTTATATATTTTAGTGTATGTAGTTGTTTCTGATTTAATGGGATCTTCATTATATAATATTCTTTTTGGCCAAGCCCTTTACCTATTATTCTTATTTCTATGGGAGGCTGTATTTCTTCAATGGTTGTCATTATGCACCATTACATTCATTTGAAAATGTTAATTTGTATTTAATTCTTTTTAGTCGAGTAATGTAGCACTTGTGTTAAATTCATTGATGTCTTCCTCATTGTTGTCTAAAAACTAAACATCACTTTTTGTAGTTTTACAGTTTACTTAGAATTAGATTAACCTAAAATAAATTTTTTTTTTGTTAGGATTTTGGTTTGTTGTTCATCGTGCCTTTCTACATTGAGTTTGATTAAAATTTCAAACCCAATTTATGTAGTATGCAAACTATAACACATTGACAACATTTTTCCACATTGAATTCGAATAAAATTTCCAACCCAATTTATGTAGTACGCAAACTGCACCAAATCGATAATATTTTCAAGGTTTACAATGCCATTAAGGTGAACTAATTTACATTAATGTCATTGGCATGCCACCGAGTCAAATATTTTATCTACTAATGTTAACCCATCAAATATCTACAATATTATCTAGTAGAGTTTCACTATCATGAAAATAGACATAGGAATAAAGAACTAACATCATGCAAAGCTGAGGTGGGTGAATATGTCAACAAGTGGTCATTTTTGCAGATCAATAGGTAAAACCTCCACATAAATGTCCACATATAATAAGATGAAAAAACTTTAGCTTCTGTAATAAATGTGAGATAAATATTTTAATAATCTCACATATAAAATGCCTCCAGTGCAATATGAATACTTTGAATATTAAGAATAATCACAAAATCATAGAGAATTATAAATAAAATTTAATTTTCTATAATAAAAATAAGACAAAACAATTAAATCACAATCAAAGAGTCATGACATCATTAAAAGTCTAAAAATACAACTCAAAATTCACACTATAAAGATAAATTATGGGGAAGTTAAAGAAATGTTACAAAGTCATTGGATCCTAAAACACATTTTAGACTTTAAATTAAAATAAGATATATATATATATATATATATATATATATATATATATATATATATATATATATATATATATCTATCATGAAGATGTATATGTAACATGAATAATAACATTTGAACTAAAATTTAATCTATACAAATATAACTACCAATTAACTTAATTTTTTTTAGATTAGTTAATCAAAAAATAATCAAATCAAAACATAAACCAAATTATAACATAAATTGATATTTGAAAACATATAAAACAATAAAAATAAAATCATTTATAAATAAAAATATCCATATACATTCTTCAAAACAAAATTTTATGTTCAACATTCATCCACATGGTTTTAACATGTTTTATGCCATGCAAAAGTTAATAGAACATGATCTAAGGAAATTTGGATAATACCATATTGTGATGAACATTACATCAATACTTATTAGCTATTTTGATCAAAATATTATGACACTCGTGACTAGTTTGGAATCTTATTATCCTCAGTTTATATTGGGGATGTTAAGGGAATGGGAATGTTATAATTTTATGACCTAAATATTATAAATTTTTTATTTATATATAATAAAGTAAATTTATGTTAAATTTTAATGTTTATTATTTATTGAATAGTGCTATTTAATATTGTTTATTATTTATTTGAAAAAGTAAAATGAAATTATATGTGACAATTATTTTTTAAAGGTTTGTTTCTTTTTAAAATATATGTTATGAGCAATTGTATGACTAATAAATTATGATCTTTCACTTGAATTTTCAAAATAAAAGATACAATATTCTACATCATGATAAATACATATCAAATTTAAAATTAAAATTAACTTATCACATTCAAATAGATGTCAAATTTAATTTCATACTTAATTATTTGTACATAAAAATTACAGTCTCTTTACTATCCACAACTATAATTATAACATCTTCAACAATTTTTTTTATTTTATCGATTTATTTTTAAATCATAACACTTCCATTTATAAAAGGTTCAATATATTTATATGTAAATATATTTTGAATTTTTAAATAATAATATAAATTTATAGTTCTATATAATAGCTTTACTATTGAAACAATTATTTAACAAATATGTGTTACTAAGATTCTACGCCTTCTAACAATACTATTACAATTAATATCTAAATCATTTTACAATAGTTAAATGTCTGTTGACCGTCACAAAAAAATGCTACATTAGATTTTAGATTTGCAAACTTTTTAAATATATTTATTTAATAATTTGGAAAAACAATAAATGACATTTTAAAATAATTCAAATGCTTTTGGCAATAAAAAAATTATTTGTTCTATTGATTTGGATATTTTTGAACTTTTAAAAATCTGTCTGAAAACACAGACAATAAGATTAAATAAATTTAAATAAATAAATTGGTGTCTTTGTCTCTCCTATTAATAATATATTGATTTTAAAATTTTAAATAGCTTAGAAAATATGGTTAAAATTGGATCAGAATTGAACTTGTTGCGGAGCTAATTTTTGTCCTTTTCTAAGTGGGAAGTTCTTCACATGGATGTGTTTCAACCTGTCCATCAATCACATTAGCTTATGTTGTACAAACAACGCAACTCATGCTTCCCCTCCTCTTCGGAAAAAAAATTCTTCTTCTGCTGTAAGTATTTCGACTAGCGAATAATTCGTTTATTGAATCAAAGATCCGCATGAATCATTTATTTGGTCAAATTTGAAAAGCTGGTTGTATAAAAAGAAATGATCTTTTGACAAACACTGATTTTATTAGAGGGTAATTAAAAAATCCATACATGAATCATGTTAGATCATTCACTTCCGCGGCGTTCAATCATGAGGGTTCATATTCTTTTTCTTCTGCTTTAATCATTTCGAATAGAGAATAATTCGTTTCTTTCATCTAAGATCCGCATGAAAAGAAATGATCTTTTGACAAACACTAATTTTTTCAGAGGGTAATTAAAAAATCCATGCACGGGTTATGGTAGATCATTGACTTCCTCGTCCACTCACGGGGGCTCAGATTCTTAGGGTAGGTGTTAAGCACGTCCAATGCATGACTTAGGCACTAAAGCAAAGCGTGGTTTACACCAGGTATGGAATTTCAATCACACTTTAAATTAGTATTGTAAAGGGCGCTGAGCACTGACAAGTGCAATTTTAGGTATTTTGAAAGATTTTGTTTATTATTTATATTGTGAAAATAAATTTTTCATTTTTATATATATTTATAATATATAATATAGATATAGATATAGATATAGATATAGATATGAGATCAATTTGAATGTAAATTACCAATATCAATTTTCACTATAAATTAGTATTATAAATATATAAAATCACTTATTCTTATTATAAAACTCAAAGTAGATTAGTCTTATAAAAGTATATAATAATGAAACAATATAAACTATTCTATGTAATGCATGGTGAAATGCATGTGAAATGAATCTAAATTATTTTGTGTACACACTAAAAACTATAAAATTTTAAAGCTCACCCTTATTTTTTCATTTTAATAATGATTATGTACTAAATTATCATGTCATTTATGGATTAATTTATTTTTTAAAGCCATTTTTTAATATGGACTTATGTGAGCGCTTCGAAGCCATTAGATAGGTTGTGACGGGGTCAAATTTGACCACTTTTAACTTATGCATCCACATTATGTCTTTCACTTAGTGACGAAAAGTCAACACTGGGTCACACTTTTCATTTGCGATGTAGGTAGTGATAGGTAGTGATGTGGCACCTAGTTTGCAACCACAAGGACATGGTAGAGCCAAGGAGTGATTGACTAGCATTTTTAAAGCTCACCCTTCTTTTGTCATTTTAAAATCTAAGTGTAAATTACCAATCTCAATTACCAATAAATATTGAGAATTGAGATTGGTAATTTACACTGAGATTTTAAAAAGACAAAAGAAGGGTGAGCTTTAAAAATGCTCATCAATCAGTCCTTGGCTCTACCATGTCCCTGTGGCGACCAACTAGGTGCCACATCACTGCCTATCACTACCTACATTACAATTGAAAAGTGTGACCCAGTGATGACTTTTTGTCACTATGTGAAAGACACAAGGTGAATGCATAAGTTACAAGTGGTCCTTATAAAACTCATCTGTATACTCTTGTATACCACGATCCTTTTGCCTCAATTTTTATAATCTTCTGTATATGGTTTCTGTATTATCCATATGAATAAATTTCTCCCATCACTTATTTTCCATCATTTTTCACATATTAATCTTCTCTTTACCTTTTATCCATCTCTATCTCTTTAGGTGATCCAACCAAATAATTCTGTGACCTTTCACTTTCATGCATGCAAACTTTACCTTCTTGTCTTTTCTGATAGTATTCCACTCTAAGAACTTCTCCATGTTATTCATTCAATCTATCAACTTGTTTGGTTTTAAACTGCGTCCATAATATGGAACATCAACCTTGATTCCTTCATTTCTTCCTTGTAAATATTGAACCATTCTCTCTTTTATCGATGGTGGTTGATCTTGATTTTTTTCTTCTTTATAAATTTATTCATCATAATCTATGTCTTCCTCAGTTTCATCACCATATTATCTTCATCTATTATTGGTGATAATCTTAGTTAATTATTGCACTTGCCTCTACAGCGATTCTATATTTTGGTTCATCTATATAACACCTCCTTGTCCTCTTGCCAATTTTTACTCCTCTCAGATTCAACCTTATTCTGATTCCAGATAATGAACCCAAAATTACTATCAATACTAAAATTACCTTTGCCCATGATCTGAAACAATAGCTTATAATTGATTCATATTGAATGAATTTAAATAATTACAAACCATATATAAATACACCTTAACTTGGAAGTAGAGTTGACATGCACAAATTTTTAAAAAAAACTAAAATCTAAAAAAAAAAAATGTTTATTTTTAGCAAGTTTCACATGCAAGCATGTGAAACTCTAAAAATCTCCCGAAATACTCTAAACACTAAAATTATCATATAGGACCAATTTCAATTGAATTTTACATCTAATCATATAAAAAAACAATTTTTAAAAATAAAATAAAAAATCCCCCAAAAATCATTAAATTGTAATTTCGGACCCTCAGATGGTCTCATTTGACATTCACAAAATAAAAAACAAACCCCTGTAAATAGAAAGTGAGACTTAAAGTAGCGACAAACTTTTTGAGACAACGATTTTGGCACGTAAAAGTGCTCAAACAAAACTATGGATCAAAATTTATGACCTCCAAAAATCTGGCCTATTTTTTCTGCATCAATGTAGTCAACAACTAATTTAATATTTTTTAAAAATTATTTAATGAAAAAATAATTTGATGAAAACCTAAGCATAGTTATAATATGAATTGAGCTTTGAAAGCACCTAAAATGATAAAAACACCCCTTCATAAATGGACATGTCTATGTAATTTATTTACTCTAAAAAAAATAATGTTCAACCACCGTCCACATGATTTAACATATTTTATACTATCTAAAAATTAATAGAACATGATTTAAGTAAATTGGGACATGATTTTATTTTCACAAATATTATATTAATATATATTATCTATTTTAAACACGTCCAATACATAATTTAAGGACTTCAAAAAGATCTTCAACAACCATTTAAATGATTTAATATGCTTTATATCATGCAAAATTTGGTAAAACATGGATTATATTAATTACGACATGATTTTATTGTCACAAACATTAAATTAATACATATTAACTAATTTAAGTACGTTCAATACATGACTTAAGAGCACTGAAAAAAAAAAAACTTCACCAACCATCCTCATAGTTTCATGCAAAAATTAATAAAACAATTTAAATAAATTAAAACATAACATCAATACATATTAACCGTTTTCACGACGTCCAATACATGACTCGGTGACTAAAGCATAGTGTACGCTACATCAGGTATGGAATTTCAAATTCGTCCAGCCTGTAATAATAATTTGTGTACGTTTTGATATGTTTTCTCACTTGCATTCATAATAATGAACGATTATAAACTTTAGATACGTTTCTTGTTATTTAGATATTTTTGGACTTTTTATGTGCGTTGTTTTATTTAATTATGCTCATAATTTTATATTGTCGTGTTAAAAACCAAACATACATTTACCATTGTACGTATAAATTAAATTATTAATTCATTAAAGTATATAAAAATATTTACAATTTACAAATATACACAAATTATAAATTTTATTTACCATCCGAAAGCCAAAGGAAACAGTCACAGGCTGTCATTTCCAAGGCGTGATCTACAAACCCTACCATATTATAAAAATTTCGATATCCTACCAATACACATAATTAATGTATGGGTTAATTTTTTAATCGCGTCATCTTGCAAGTGGGATGAATTATTCTAAGTTTTCAAGAATTTTGCAGCGTTTTCTGTGGACAATTTGTTTTTGTGTTTTAATTAACAGCTTCTTTATGGTTTTCTTAAGGTTGTCATTGTAAAAATGATGGATTCAACTATTGGTGTTTATAGGCATAATTCTTTGAATATAAAACTTTCAATCTTATTTATTATTATTTATAAGTAAATAGATCAAAATTATAAAAAATAAAGATATCAAATGGTAGTTAAAATTTCACTTTAGTTTAGGTAGATTTGAAATTCTACGTCTAGTTAGGCCTATGTTATTTGTCTCGTAGGGATTACTTTAGTCTTCTCTTAGCATTAACCCGTGATTATTTTCTGTAATTTCAACCAAACAGAGCAGCTCATGTTATAAACGGTGATCAATAGGCATAGTCAGTTAAACATTTACCAAAGCAAATAACAAGATTTTCAACTGTCTAATAAATTAATATTATTTCAAGCAAATTGATTGGTCAGATTTTTCTTACGTTATGGTTGCCTTTACATTTTTCAACACGCTTTATTTACTTCTTTGCAGTCATTCTGGCTCAGTGGCAGGGCGCATTAATGTGGTGCAAGTTTTTAGAATGGTGGTGGTTTTTCATTGCAGTTGATGGATGGTGAACAGCATGAGGCAGAAATAACTACATGCAATAATGACCATCAATAGTTCACATACCAACGTTGTTCTGGTAGGACTATGATTCTATAATGTGGATGAGTGTGGTCATTCATCGTCATGGATAATAATCCCTCACTAGGTTTCTCCATCGTGTCTCTTTGTGCGAGATCAAATTCTTTGCCCAATTCTCATAGCTATTAAAAAAAATGAATAGCAAGACCTACAATCATAATAAACTATTTCTGAGTTTCGGAGTAGTAGCAGTGCATCCTATTTCACAGCAACCGTCAATAATGGAAGGATCATCGACATCATCATCATCTGCCAAAAACATTTTGGAGAATAATGTTTTTATTTGATTACAATAGCATTTTCTATAGTAGAACATGTTGTGTTGATTTTCAAAGATTAGTTGCTATTTGCTATCGAAAAAACACTAACAGATGATAACTTTTAGAAGTTTTACAGTAGGAGGGAGGAAGCATGTAGGGAGCAATGCACCCTTTAGTAAATCGGATCACATAAATTTTTATATCAAGTAGAGATTAATTGCATGATTACTGGATACCCATTGCATCATAAATCCTTGTTAGACCCACACAATTATCTTGTGTTAGTTTTATGATCAGATTTGAAACAAACAGAAAATGCAACACAATGAACAATGAACACAACAATATATTCTAAGAAAACCCTTCATCATGAAGGGAAAAACCAGCAACAATATATCTCTTATATATTGAATGATAAGAACAACAATCTGCTTTACAATGGCCAAATCCAAGACCTACATACATTCCTTCACTTATTGAAGCACAAAGAATAAGATCACACTTGATAAATCTGATTTGCTCTTTAAATAACTTGATCTACTCCTTAGAAGTCTGCTCTGCCTTGTGAATTATGCTTCTCCTTATTCTTCTTGAACAATGACAAATCACTCTATATTTATACAAGTGAGAGGAAAGAGTCGCATCTCTTCAATTTCCCTGTCGGCCTTCACCAAACAAATTATGTCTTAAATAATACAATAAGTTAGGCTGGAAGTGAGAACCCGACGTTGCTCCTTCAACATCAACACTCCCTCTCAACTAGGGAGGATACTTCCAGCAACATAAGACATATCACCTCATTGTGATGTCAATCACAATGGCTACAACAATGTATAGAATGTACAAGTGTTCATCACATTACATGACATCCACCATGTTTCTTCTAGAGGGTGGAATCAATGAATTTCACCTCAAACTCCTCTCATAGAGAAAAACTCGTTATCAAGGGATTTCACCTCGAACTTCTCTCATAGAGAAGAACTCGCTATCAAGGGATTTCACCTCGAACTTCTCTCATAAAGAAGAACTCGTTATCAAGGGATTTCACCTCGAACTTCTTTCACATAGAAGAACTCGCTATCAAGGGATTTCACCTCGAACTTCTCTCATAAAGAACTCATTATCAAGGGATTTCACCTCGAACTTCTCTCATAAAGAAGAACTCGTTATCAAGGGATTTCACCTCGAACTTCTCTCATAGAGAAGAACTCGCTATCAAGGGATTTCACCTCGAACTTCTCTCACAGAGAAGAACTCGTTATCAAGGGATTTCACCTCGAACTTCTCTCATAGAGAAGAACTCGCTATCAGGGGATTTCAACTCAAACTTCTCTCACAGAGAAGAACTCATTATCAAAGCTTTGGCAACTTCTACGATAGATCTGTTTTGCCTTTTTGCAACACCATTCTATTGAGGGTTGTAAGGGACACATAACTCCCTCTTCATTCCTGCTTCAATGCAAAAATTATGGAATCCTTCAAAGGTGTACTCCCCTCCATTTTTTTAGATCTCATAACTTTGATTCTTTTCTCATATAAGTTCTCTACCTGAGCTTTAAACTCTTTGAACCTCTCAAGTACTTCTTTAGATTCCATGGCACAACCTTTGCAGGTACCTACATGCTCCTGGTAGAATTTTGGAAGACTCATGACCATCTTCTCCATGATAGGTAGAGCCCGAAAGTGTAGGTGAGCCAATCTTCGATGTCAAAGATCACACAAGCTTGAAGAATCATGTACTAATCCCTGAATTGGACAAGTGATTAGCCTATAGAGGCTCTCATGTCTAACTCCAATTATAGGCACGATGAGGCAGTTGGAGACAAAAGTAGTTGGTGATTAATTCCAATACTTCCCCCTTTAATCACAACTACTGCTATCTATGATGCACAATAGATCTCTTTTTAGCTCTATAGAACTCTTAATTATTGAATGCCATTGTATGACCATTAATACAACTTCTCGATGGCTATTGCTACCATCTCACTATGTGTTTCATCATTTACATCCATTTTCAATACACAGCTACTCGGCTCTTTTCAACCCCTGTGGTCGTACTTTACTGATTTGTATTCGCTTATATCAAGATGACCATGTGTTGCTTCATAGCCTCTGAAGAAATAGTGAGCTCCAATTATTTTCCTATTGCAGTGTGAGGAATTAAACATCACACCGCTTTGGCATACGCCCTTCCATTTTGGGGAATAGGTCCCAGGGCTCTGTCATGGAAGCATTCGCTCTCAGGACAAATTTCAATGTCAATGACGCCCACAATTACGTCATTGCTGTAGTGAGTATATGAAGAGCAATAGAGTATTGAACTCAGCATAGGTCAAGGGTTCAAGCCCAATAGTAATCAAGTCTGTTACTGGGTGGGTGAGTTGGGATTCGAGCATCGACAATCCTAACAATGGCCTCAGGCCAAAGCTCAAGTTGAATCAAAACGCCCGATCATCAGCCTGCCACTCTTCACAGAGCAATAAGAGATCCGAACCAAGAAACTAAAACATATGGTAAACCGAGGCAAAAAATAATGTTCCACACAATAATAGATCTCGCATTACAGAGGAAACATGGTTTCCATTTCTTTCACAACCAAGCTCAAGGCTGGAAGCCTAGTTCCAGATGGCAGTCCAACTCGTGCTGGAAATCCAGCTCGAGTTCCATCCACAGTATAGAAATCTGAGGCAAAAATAAAGTCCCACGCAATAAACGATCTCACATTACAGAGAAAACATGGTTTCCATTTCTTTCCCGACTGGAGTATCCAAAATTGTTTGCGGGTGAAAGGGGGGGAATACTATCTCTCCTGTGTTTTCACTTGCTTTCCCGCAAGGGCATTCAAAGAATACCCTCCCCCCTTTTTGCCTTGATACCCACTACCCTCTGCTCCTATTTTGCTTTGGCGATGACAGACCTTGACCTCTCTGCTACCTGTTGCGCTACCTGCTTCTGCTCCATAGCTCGCCAAAACTCTGGCCCATATGATAGGTGCGTGATCGCCACATCATCCAGCATAATGTTGAAGTTCTTGGCGTGATGAACCAAGGACTCCCTTACCATAGCAGAGACGTATGAGCATTTGGTGAGCAGCTTGTCTATGTTGAACTACGCCACCACGGACTTGACAACCTCATTGCCGATGGAAGGCAAGACGCACCCATTGTAATCGAGATAGAGCCACTGGAATATGTCTGGCAGGGAAGCCTCCTTTGGCCTCGACAACATCTTGAGTGAAAGGTTCACCATCTATAGGTCCTTCGTGCCAGTGACAGTGTTGTTGTTACAGGGCTTCAACCTGATCTCAAAGATGTAGGGAGACGCCTTATAAGAAGAGGGTTGACATCAGAGAGCATCCATCGAATGAATTCTACATCTTTTCTCCATGTGAATTCATCAATCACTATGACTTGTGGTAAAGGATACTTGAACAGAGTTTCAACATCTGTTCTGAAAACTTCCTTAAAGAGCTCTAAAGATATGCAACACTTTGCAGGTTCATGAATATATTTCTCGGTCAACTTTAATCCATTTGTATACAACTTCATAATGTCTTCAAAAGAGTCGAACTCATTTGGAGTAGAGTTGAAGAGTGATTTGAATTCAAGCACTAAAAAAAAACTGAACCAGAGACTTAAGTTCATCGGTTAAGAAACTAGACATTTTAAGGCACCCAAACTGTTCATCTCACGGGACATATCTCCTGCCATCATTGCCTTGGTTTTTGCCTCAAAATCAATGCCCGATATTTTGTTCGGTCATTAAAAAAATACAAAAAACAAAAACAAAAAAAAAACTTGAGCAAAATAGCAGTTTCTCTTTCAGCTATGTCTGAGTGGAGAACCCATAGGAACACGTGTCTACTCCCTTTCAACCTAAACGTTAGCTCTTCTAACTGCTCTTGGTATTTCATCGCCAAACTGCCAAACGAAACATATAACACAGAACCCAGCCATTGCTTGTCTAGCCATTCCAGGCAGCTTTCGTCTTCATCCCACATACAGCTCTGGTTTGAGACGTCCTTCCCTTGTAAAACATTTGGAAGAAATACAAGACCTATTGCCATAGATGGACATCCATTAATGGAAAGTGCCATTGCGGCCTCTTTTCCTTCCAATTCCTCAAAAGTGTTGATGAGAACATAGTCCCCTTTATTCAACATTTGTGATTCATGTAACGTCAATTTGTAGACAAGGTCAGATTCACGCCATCCACAGTATAAGGATATCAGATCAGTTGGCCATATATTTGGTATATACAATATAGTATTGATATAATAACAAATATGATCATGATCTTCTTCAAACCCGCTCTGATACCATGTTAGTTTTATGATCAGATTTGAAACAAACAGAAAATGCAACACAATGAACAATGAACACAACAATATATTCTAGGAAAACCCTTCATCATGAAGGGAAAAACCCAACAATAATATATCTCTTATATATTAAATGATAAGAACAGCAATCTGCTTTACAATGGCCATATCCAAGGCCTACAGATATGGCTTCACTTCTTCAAGCACAAAGAATAAGATCACACTTCATAAATCTGATTTGCTCTTTAAATAACGTGATCTACTCCTTAGAAGTCTACTCTGCCTTGTGAATTATGCTTCTCCTTATTCTTCTTGAACAATGAGAAATCACTCTATATATATACAAGTGAGAGGAAAGAGTTGTGTCTCTTCAATTTCCCTGTCGGCCTTCACCAAATAAATTATGTCTTAAATGATACAATAAGTTAGGCTGGAAGTAAGAACCCGATGCTGCTCCTTCAACATCAACATCTTGTACAGTTCATGCCAAGACAGTCAGTTTCTATAAGAAGGTGCAGGTATGAATGATTATACTATAAATGAAATTTCATATTAGTGATTTGAAAAGGAAGCTATATTGTTAAACTTTTCTTAGCTAAACAACCTATATCAAGATTTGTCTCATGTTTTGTTTTAAACTTCATGTATTCAAGAGTTACATTCCATTAAGAACCATTAGGTCTAAAAAAATATAATTTAGAAAAATTATAATTCAAAACAATGCAGAGGAGAAGTGCATAATTATGCAATTTAATTATGAACAATCCACTTATGAACTCTATGAATTGTATCACCAGTTAGATTGATCTTGTAATTTTCATAGATACACATGTTGATCATTTGATTCTAAAACATTATGGGTTTATTTCTTAAGGTAGAAATACCCATGTTACACCTGATCAAAGGTAGGTTAGGTGGGTTCATGAGATATCCTTGGCAGGGAAGCTTGATTTTGAATAATGTGAAGTGAGAATTCTGATTCCACCATGATTTAGTTATATGGTGCTTGAAGCCATTAGGCTTAGCCTTGTAAGCTTGATGGTTCATGTTGTCATAATAGAACCCTGCCAATAATTATATGGCAACATAGTATAAAGTAGCATGTATAGTTATAAATATAGACTAGTTTAAAGAAGTTTGGACTAGTATAAAGTAGCAAGTATGATTGTAAAGCTAGACTACTTTAAATCTCGGGTAGTAAGGCCTCTAGGAACAAAAGAGGAGTTGGTCAATTTTGATCTTTTATATCAATCTCATCTAATGTTGATAGTAATAATTACTTTGGAGTTTGATCCTCTCAAAACTAAGGCCTAGTTTGGTGAAAGCTTCTACTCTATCTCTAAGGCTTACTTAAAAGGAATGTGTTTGAATATCATTTGCAAAATCCAAAAAATATGGAAGTTTAAGATTTTATAGCAATACGACTTGAAATATTGATGTGTACGTTGGCTTTGTCATTTCTTGCATTACATCTTCAATGTTGGCTATATCAACAACTTGAATGTGAATATCCAATGGTTTAAGACAGACTCCAAGTGGAAAATTAGAGAACCCATAAGTAGTAGAATAAATCCACTTACCAAGATCTTTAGCATTTGTAATTGAAGTAGAAAGAGCTACAATGTGAATACAGTTTTCAATTTGACTTTAAATATATATCACTATATAAACAATTACTTCCAGGATGGGATCATCCTCTCCACTAATCAAATAAAGCTCATCTAGAATGAAAATCTTGAGTTGTCAGACAAGTTTACATTAATTTTATCTCTGAGGTAGTGCATCTCGATTCTCACTTGTTTACTTACCATAATCTAACCTTTTTCAAGGAGCTTCAATTTAATTATAGTTTAACCTATTATTTAAAATAATTTCCATCCCATACCTTTCCCAAAGTTATGCTACCATTCACAATATATTTCCTTCAAAAAAGCTTGTATACGTACAATATAAACAAATCAAAATGCACTATCTTTGTATTTTGTATGAAATCACAGTAAAGAAAGCTTAGGTAATGAAGGACTATGTCTTGAGTGAGTTTTTCCAAGGTTTTTCAAGAAAATTAAAAAAAGAACTTTCATTTTAGACTCTAAGTGTAGGCTTACCTTGCATTATGGCTCTGTTGACATCCATAGGTGTTGCTGCCAACATAGTGTGACAGTGTCAACTCCCTTTGTACATATGTTTTTCACATTGCATCTAAGCCTATATATGGATATGTTGGCATAATTCAAAAATACACATGACTTAAATGCTTATTCTATTAGTTTTGGCATTTTGAATTACCCATTGTAACTTTCTATGATTTTGAGTCCCATTTTCATAATTAGGGGTTGTATTTAATAATGTAAACTATTGCCTAGGTTATTTATCACTATTTTATAAGTAAGCATTGGTTTTATAGAGGGGATCTAAATAATATTATGTAGACCTTAGTTGTGTACTAACCTCTGATTATTATACCAACACGTTCAGACTGTTTTGTTGATTTAGATGTTCACAACCATCACATACTAGCCTGTACTTAGTTAATAATTTCTAATAGTTTGAGGTCTAAATGGTTTGAGTAATATGTATATGTTATCTCTAACCATAGCCTTAGGTGACCTAAGATACATGTGCTTACTTCAGTGACCATTTCCGCTTCATATTTACCATTACATGTGGAATTATTTGAATTACCTTCACCATTGTCAGAAAGATTGTAATTTAAATTATATCAACACATTACTCTTGTTATCATATGAGACCTGGCTAATGGATAGTTGGTAGGCTTGAGTAGGTATTGCATTGTTGTTTGGCAGTTCTTCATGGATTTTGGTAGATGATGGAATTTGGTCAAATACATCTAAGCTTAATTACATTCATAGCCACCCTTTGATCAAATTATTTAACAAGCTATCATTTATAACTAATGTAATTGAAATGCTTTTGTAAAACTATTTCTCTCTCATCCCACAGGGACTTGGTGCTCTGTTACTTTTTTTGTTTAGTTGTACAATTAAATGCTCAATTTTTTATATCAATACAAGTTATTGATTTATAATGTGCATACTTGGATTAGTTTAAATGTTTTCTCTATCTCCATTAAGAGGTATTTCATTACATTTTAATTATTTCATTACAAAATAAGAAGATCCTAATAGGTGATAGAGTAAAGAGAATTAGAATAGGATCTAACTTCCATTATGTTTTTTGTGGAGAGGTTGAAGAATTAGTAGACCATTTATGCCTCCATTGTCCTTTTACTAGATCCTTTTGGCTCTAGTTTCTGAGTAAATTATACTAGATTACACCTTTGTCTGAATACTTAGTGGCCATGTTTAAGAATTGGCTAAACTTGTTTTTATTGTCCTTTTTTACTTGCATTTTGGTAGTTGGTCATTCATTGATTATTTGGCACTTGTGGAGGGGGATAAACTATAGAATATTTAGAAAGGAGGTTCTTTTTTGTAGTGCGGTATATAATAGGTTAGATAAGGAAATCTCTAAAGTGGTTGAGGTTGAGGTTTGTACAAAAGGTTTCATGTCTTCAGCCTGGTCAAGTTGGGATGATGAGCTATTGAAAAACTGACCTTGTTTTAATCCATTATGCAAAAGAGGAAATGGCATGTCTGTTGGAATAACACCTCATAGAGATAAAGTGTCTTGGACTCCCCCTTCCTGTCATTTGTACAAGATGAACTTTGATGGTGCTTGTAGAGGGAAATAGGTTTATCTGGGATAGGATGTGTTATTAGGAGAGGTGATATCTCTCTTGTACTAGCTAAGTTGATAAAGATCCATAATGGGCCAAATAATGAAGCCAAATCTTGGGCTCTTGTACATGGGCTTCAATTAGTGATTAATTTTGGCATTAAGGATATTTGGATTGAGGGAGACTCACAAATCATTATGAATTCCTTAAAAGTAAGGGGGTCATATAATTATAAAATCAACTACATTCTTTAGGAGGTGGTCTCCTTATTGATTTTTTTTGATAAATTTATTATCTCTCATCTTATCGAGAAGCAAATAAAGTGGCAAAGACTTGGAAAATCTAGCTATTAACTAGGAAAAGGATATAGAAGTCTTCCACCTAGGGAAATATAATTTGCATTGTTAGCTGGTGACATGGCTCAAAGGTGACTTGAAAGGTGGTGAATATTAATTGGGCTTCCCCCCAATGGTCTAAGTTCTTGATGTTTTTACACATATAGGTTTAATGTAGGTAGGCCTTACCTGGTAAGGACTAGTAGATTTCACCCATTGGGGATGGCTTAGCTCATTTATAGACATGGGAAAACTTGCCTTAATGTCTTCTTCCCTTAAAATCCCAGGTTGATCGAGCATGGCTTGTTATCCATCCCTCTTTAATGAGCATGTATTTTCCATGATCCTTCATCATTGTGATAAATTTACATTCAGATTGCTTAGCAGCTGATTATTGACAAGAAGGGTTTTCTACCCTTTAGAAGAGTTTTTGGGCATGCCACATCTTCTTCAGTAGTACCCTCCATTTTAATGGATGGAATGCATTAGAGGTGGCCACCATATATACATTTTGGAGTTCTCAAGAAGTCTTGTTGGCCGACCTCAATCTAGCCTAGATTTATCATGCTATGGAGTTCGTGGTGGTTTTTTTTATTTTGGGTCCTCATTTTCATTTTTTGTTGTTCCCTCTTTTGCATTAGGATTTTTGGTGACGTAGTCATTGTATTTCAGGTCATTTTTGGGCATTTTTCTTTGTTTGAGTGCTTTCTTTAGACTTGTTTTAGCTCCATAACTCTTTTTATGTTTTTTATCTATGGGTGGCCTACCACCTTTATCTTTAAAAAAATAAGATAAAAAAAAAATATATATTTCATTACAAAGATGGTGGTGGTTACTTCTTCATGAGGGAAGCTAAATGTACCACTTTCATATGAAGTATTGGATCCTTTCACTCTCTCCATTCTTATTGCAAACCCTTTCAAGTTATCATACATAATAATTAGGATAGTTACACCTATAACATGATTTAATGTATTTCCCATAAGGGTTTAATGCACATAATTAGAAGAATTTTGACCTTGATAACTTTGTAAGTGTAAGAAAGGTTCAAATTGAAATGTTTCAATAATTTAGCTTTGGGTTTATTTCGAAATCCTAGTTTTGGCTATAAAAATGTGGTTTATTTGGAGCTTTTGATTTTGTGGCATAGCTTAATATAATAATCATGCCACTATATCTATTTAAAGTTACTGAATAGGTCAAAGGAGTTATTTCTCTAATAACTTTAACTATTTACTTTTCCTAATAAAATTTGTGTTTGAACTCTAATTACATGAAGTGAACCTTTAGTGGAAATCAAATACTAGATCATTTGATTAGTCTTTCACCCATAGATTGAATTCAAATAAATTATTTTAACCTTAATGATGCTACTTGCCTTCATAATGAAACCAAAAAATATCAAGAACAAGAAGATTACTAATAGACCAGGATCTTCAAACAATACTCAAAAGTTATTCATATTAATTGCTTGAAATAATTACAAACCCAAACCATGCTTAAATAAGCATAAACTCAAAAATTAGAGTCTAGATGCAAAATTAAAAAAAGACTAAAATCTAAAAAAAAAGGTCTACATTTGATAGTTGTTATTTATATTAAGTTTCACATGCAAGCATGTGAGGCTCTAATTCTTTTCTAAAATAACCTAAATACTATAATTAACCTATGAGACGGAATTCAACTAAAGATGACTTTTAGTTCTAAAAATATACAATTTATAAAAATATCAAAATCAAATCTAAGTAGATATAACAGTTTAGGGAATAATCAAATTTTCTTATATAGTCATTTTGGCATGTGGAAGAGCTCAAATGAAATTATGGGTCAAAAGCTATGACCTTCAGAAGGTTGGCCTAATTTTTCTACATCATTCTCCTTTGGTTGAAAATAACTCATCTCCTACAAGGTGCCCTAATTATTCTACTATCATTTGTCTTTATCAATCTTCTTCAACTCTCATGCTATTACCCAAGTGTTGTCTTCTTGTTTCAATCCTTTCCACTACACCAAATATCTATTATAATTCTCTTTCCTTGTGCTCACAGTCTTCATATCCAAAATTTACATAATTTTTTTTTAATTTGGAACTTGCTTCTCCAAATTTATTCTTCATTTTCATCATGTTCCACATATTCTCCATGAAGTTTATATAAATTTAAAACATTAAATACTAGAGATATAATAAAATTATGTGGTAAAATCACCTCATGTTCATTATCATTGATTTTCTTCACAATTCTACATGGCCCTATTTTCTTATACTTCAATTTATGGTATGTGCCATTTGGAAATCTCTCTTTCTTCAAGCAAACCATTACCAACTCCAATTCTTTAAATACCTTGGATCTTTTTTTTTTTTTTTTTTTAAAAAATTCTGGTAAAAATTTTAACGTGACCAGTGGCACTAGCCAGACATGCCTAATACCAGTACCATGGGGCAGGGATTATACCCCAGGACCAATAGAGCCATGCAACGAAATTACTCAGCCGATCAGAGCTAGGTTTCATGCCCTAAATACCTTGGATCTTCTTTTGACATCTGTTGTTGCTTTATATTTCTCATTACTTTCCTACAACTTAATTCTTAATCCTTGTTGCTACTATTGCATATGCTCTACAAAGGCTTTTGCATCATCATTAATTCAATCGATAGTTGGTAGTTGTACCAAATTTAAATACCCGTAGGATTTCTCCCATATACAATTTGAAAAGGTGACTTTTCTATTTATCTATTCATTAAACTATTATATGCAAACTTAGCTTATGGTAAATCCAAGTCCCATTACTTTAGCTTCTTTTCCACTATGCATCCTAATAAATTTCCTATCCTACTATTCATAACTTCTGTCTATCTATCTGTTTGTCGGTGATATGCACTACTAAATTATAGATTAGAACCCATCTTCTTCAACAAAGTCCTCTAAAAATTACTTTAAAATTTTGTTTCCCTATATAAATTAATAGTTTTTGGAACACCATACAACCTCACAATATCCATAAAAAATGATTTTCAACACTAGTGACATCATTAATTTTCTTACATGCAATGAAATGAACCATTTTTCAAAATATGTCTACAACAATAACAATCAATCATTACCTCGTTGTGTGTTTGGTAATCCAAATAAAAAATCCATACTCAAATCTGTCCATGGTCCTCTTATAATCGGTAATGGCATTTATAGTACAATATTTTATGCATGTCCTTTAGCCACCTAGCATATTCTACACCTTGAAACATAGCTTGTCACATCTCTCTTCATGTTTGGCCAGAAATAAATTTCCTCCATCAAAGCTATTGTCTTCATCTTACCAAAATGTTTAGTCAAACCACCACTATGTAGTTCTCTTATTATATTATCTCATAGAGACTCAACTGGAATGCATAATTGTTTCCCTTTGAAGAGATAACCTTCCTGTATAAGATACTCATCATGAATAGAATCTATCCCACTTGTTAATGGACTCTTGCACTGCTCAACTATATTTCCAAAATATGGATCAGCATCATATAATTCCTTGATAGCTTCAAATCCAACTACTTCACTCACCATAATAGTTAATAACACTACCCTCTTGCTCAATGCATCAACTATCTTATTTTATTTTTCTGATTTATGTTTCAACATAAAAGTATACTCCTTCAAGAAAGAAACTCACTTTGCATGCCTACTATTCAACTTTTTTTGTGTCATGATCATTTTGGTGCATGGAAGAGCTCAAATGAAATTATGGTTCAAAAATTATAGCCTCCGAAAAGTCGGCTTATTTTTCCTGGATCACTTCACTAGAGTCTCGTCTAACTATACTCTAAAAATGTATAGTTCACTATCTTTTGAGTCTAAAAAAATGTACTCACACTCAAACCCTTCACAAGCCCTTCAAAAACTAAAACAATTAAAAAGTTGAGAGAAAAAACAAACTAATAATTAAATATATATTTTTATTACTTTCAAAAAAAATGATGCAATGCCTAAATTATACCCTTTCTATTCTAGTCTTCATAAAATATTTTCTATATTTCATTAAAATGATCTCTATATTTTACTATTATACAACTGACACATGTTCAGATGATAATCAAATGTAACACCTACTCACTTTATAATATTTACTTACAATAACACATGTATTATATAAATATACATATTTTTACTTATATATTTAAAAACGTCCAAACTATAGTGTTTTCACTTTATATATTACAATTTACCTATTTTATTTTTATTTTATATATATATATATATATATATATATATATATATATATATATATATATATATATTTTTATTTATATAAATATATATATATATTATATATATATATATATATAAATAAATAAAATATTTTTATTTATATATATATATATATATTAATAAAATTTAAATAAATAAATATTAAGGGTTACAAACGTAATGACCAAAATTGTCTTTCATTTATAAAATCTTGCTAGCCATTACATAGGCCTTTGTTTCAGTGATCAATTTTTTATTTTTAGATCGTCTTTCTACTATTCTCTTTATATTTTTTTAAAAAAAAATTTAATATTAGATTTTTTTAATTTTTTATTTTAGATAGAAGTTTTAGATGACTAAAATTAAAATGTTTATGAATATTATATAGAATTACCCTGCACCAAAAGAACCTCCACAGTTCATATAGTTCAACTTGTTTAGTTGAATTTGTTGAGACATGGGCTAGCTAGGACTCGAACCTAGGACCATTCATATGCTGCTGGAGTGCTCTACCATTGAGCTACTGGCCCCTCTTGGATCAGTCCATCTTCGGTCCGAGTGTGGCTTAACACCAACACCCCGCCCCCCTTTAAGCCACACCTCTAGTGTGCTTGGGGCTCTTAGCCTGGGCCTAGCTCTGATACCATGTTGAGACATGGACCAGCTAGGACTCAAACCTAGGACCATCCATATGCTGTTGGAGTGCTCTACAACTGAGCTACTGGCCCCTCTTGGACTAGTTCATCTTCGGTCCAAGTGTGGCTTAACACCAACAAAATTTGTTTCACAACACTGAAATCTCTATTTTGAACACCGAAATTAGAATCATCTACAAAAAGATCCTGAAAATAACTGTTTTGACCATTGAAACTATTTAGAAGACCAACTTGGAAAATATCTGCTTTAACCATTGAAATCAGAATTATATAGGACAAGTTCGAATTACCCTGAAAAAATATAGGAGCATGCACCGCCCATATAGTTAAACTTGTTTCTCAACTTGGAAATATCTGCCTCGACCTTTGAAATCATTATTAAATATTACATATGACATTGACAAACTTTGCAATCTAACGTGGCTTATATCACTCAGGAGACCAACTGCAACGAAATGAACGGCTTGGCAAAGGGCCACTTTTCGTGTTATATTATTGGCACTCAATTTTTTAGCACTCTGTATTTTATCAGAATTCAGAGGAGAGCTTCAACTGCTATTAAATACATCATGGGGAGGGCTCCGTGTTGTAATAAAATGGGATTAAATAAAAGGCCGTGGAGTGCTGAAGAACATACGAAGCTACTCACTTGCATAAGCAAATACGGCCATGGAAACTGGCCTGCTCTGCCCAAGCAAGCTGGTCAGGACCCTCGCCAAACCTTTTTAATTATATTCAAAACTGTTTATCATTGTTTTTATTAATGTAAGTTATTTTCTTTCTCCAGGACTTCTGCGGTGCGGAAAGAGTTGTAGACTGAGGTGGACCAACTATTTGAGGCCAGATCTCAAACGTGGAAACTTTAGTCCCAACGAAGAGGAGACAATCGTTCAGCTTCACCAGATTCTTGGTAATAGGTGAGATTGGGCATTAACTCAGATCCACATTGTTTTAATTAATAACAATTTCAACAGATATAACTAATATAACGAGGATTTTTTAATAGATTAAATACCTTATTGCTAAGTAAAGACAACATTTAAATAACTTTTAACCAAAATGCCATATACAGTCCAAAAAATTTAGATGAGCACTTTTTTTTTGTTTTAATGTTTTTATATTTTTACTTGAACATATCTTTATAAAATAAAATTTAAAATAGATTATTGTAAATCTACGTAAAAATTAAAAATAAAAACTATTTGCATCAAAATAAAGTAATTTAATATATAACTATTGCATAGGTTTGTTCTTCTAAAAATATTTTAAAGATTCATTAATTTGACCTAAAGCCATTGCATAGCTTTATTCATGTCCAAATATAACACTCAAAAAAACTTATTTAAAATTATCTTCTTTGATGTTGAGTGGATTAGAAACTTGATCTTAATGTTGTAATAACCAAATTTTTGCAACAAGGTTAGTGAAGATATTTGCAACTTTTTCTTGGGTGTTTGTATACTTCAGTTCCACCTCTTTCTTCTAAACCAAACTTTAAAAAAATAGTACATCAAATAAAAATACATTGACCTATTGTGATGGACTAGATTCTTAACTAATTTGATATCACTTACATTATCACAAATAATCACCATAAGTTGTATTTGTTTTTTTCACAATTTCTTCTCAAACTTTTAGGAGCCATAATGTCTATATACCTATTGAAGTGATTCTGATATATTAAATACTTCGATAGATGAAAGAGAAACTAAGTTTTTCTTCTTTGGGCTCCATGTATCAAAACTTGAATGAAGTGAAAAAAAATATTCAGATATTGAATTTAGGTCATCCAAATTACCTCCCCGATAGGAATCAGTAAAGACAACAAATTCAAATTTTTAATGGCATAATAATGAATACTAAAATTAGTAGTAGTTTTCACAACCTCAAAATCCTCTTGTCTTCATATAAAGTTCATATGACTCTGGCATATGCTTTGAATACAAAAAATTAAATAATCAATATAATGTCTTATGTTAGTTAGAAACAATAAGATTCTAACAATAATTATATAAGCTACCTCATCTACTATTTCAACACCATCTTCTCTACAGGAACATGAATCCACGGAGATGTATTCAATGTATCCTTTGTATACTTAGTTTAACAAATAAAGATTTCATCCTTACTTTGATAAACCTCCATCCTTATGAAGCATTGCATGATACTAAATCTTTCATTTCAAATTCACTCATTATAGAAATTTTGAATTCATCCTTCATATTATAAATATTACCATATACAAGAAATTATCAACATAGAAAACTATAATAAGGATATCATTACATTATTACTTGTAATAAAATGCAGGCTCACTCTTACTTATTTTGATGTAGTCCTAGTAAAAATATACATAAATTAGATCATACCATGCTCTTATTGCTTGTTTGAGGCCATACAAAGCATTCATCATGTTGTAAATATGATTTTTTAAACTTGTACTTCCAAACCTTGTGGTTTTTGTACATATACTTTTTCTTCTAAGTACAAATTTAAAAAGTTTTTTTTCAAATCAATGTTATGTATGCTCCATTTATTTTGAGCTATTGGTGAAATCACCATTCTAATAATCTCTTGGCTAGGCATTGGTGCACATGTTTCTTCGTAATATATGACATATCTTTGAGTGAAACCTTTTGAAACTAGAAATACCTTGTGTCTTTAAACACTATCAACACTATTTTATTTAGACTTGTAGACCTATTTAGTATGAATATACTTCTTGTCATGTGGAAGTTATGTACATCACCAAGTATCATTATTATTAATGTTATCCATTTCTTCTTGTATTGTTTGAACCCTAACATCATTACTATATGCATCTTCAAAATGTGATGGTTCAAAATCAACATGTATAAATAAAGCATAATTTACTATCCCACCTCTTGGACCTTATTTATGTGTCTATCTTATTGTACTATCATAAATTTTACTCAAAATTTTTACCTTCTTTGAAGAAATAAGAATTGAAGTTGGACTAGAAAATAGAATATAAGAATTAGATACAATGTTTCTTAGATGACTTGTATTACTTATACCTAGAATAATATGGGTTGCTTATCAATAACACCACTGCTACAAAATGGTATTGCTTGTCAATATGACATTAAAAAATTTCATGACCATACACTCCCCATTAAAAAAATGTAACATATATTAAGACAATAATGATTTTAGTGAGATGATTATAAATCCTATAAGCTTTATTTTGTTCAGTGTATGCAACAGAAATAAAACACTCACTCTTTGGATTTAACTTAGTTCATTTTTATCAGCTACATGGACATAAGCGAAATAACTAAATTTTTTTAAGTATTTGACATTACAATTATTTTCATATCATACTTCATATGGAGTCATATTGTTAACTACATCAGTGGGACTCCAATAAGTAATATAGATTGTTGTAGAAATTGCATCATCCCAAAAAGAGTTACTCAATCATTTTGTTTGTACATGTTCTTAGTAAATTTAATCATTATACAATTCTACATTTTAAGTACACCATTTTGTATATGAGTGTAGATGGTTATCAAAAACATTTTTATTCCTTTCAGTTAACAACAGTACTTCAAATATTTTGAATAAAATTCACCTCCATGGTTCGTCCTAAAAAAACAATTATATAACCACTTTCATTTTGTATGAATGCTTTAAACCTATTAAATGTATATAATGTTTCACTATTTTATTCAAAAAATAAAACCAATATTTTCCTAAGTAATGATCAATAGATGTAATAAAATATGATTTCTTACCGTAAAAAATTGCTTTCATTGGACAACAAATATAAGAGTGAATAAATTAAATTTGAGGATGAAGCCTCCATCCACTACCTTTTAAAAACTTTTATCTTGCATGTTTTCATAAAACAACCTTCACAAACCTCCTTGTGATCTTCAACCTTTGGAAAACCATAAACTAATCCCTATGATGTTGGTAACTACAAACTTTGAAAATTAAAGTATTTGTACCTACAATGCAACGCCAAACTCTTATATTCATATGCCATATTCGTAAGGTTGATAATATGTTATCAAAAATTCAATATGAACATCATATTCTTAGACATAGGCATAACTTTATCAACCTTATTTCCTTGATAATTTATTCCTGCCATATATTTTAATTTGTTTATAATCAAACAACCCCTTATAGTTTTTTTTCCATATAAATTATCAAACATAAAATGAATTACGTTTCAACTTTGGGGTGTAAAAAATATTATTAATATATTTATTACCTTGTCTAGTATTCACCTTCATAGTTCCTTTTACTATAGCCTTCAAATATTTGTCACCACAAAATTTGATATTGGTTTTGTGACTTCCTTAGATTGTATAAAATGACTTATTAATCCCTTACATGTGACTATAATAGTATAAATCTAGCTACCAAACCTCTGTAGGGTTGTTTTCAACCTTATTTTCTGAAACGAGAATATTATTTTCAACTTTATTTTCAATATATAGTATTGTGTGAGTTAGAAACATTAAGATTCAGATAATAATTATATAATATATTTATCATCTATTATTTTAACACCATCTTCTTTAAAAAACATGACTCCATGAGTAGTTATAGTGGAAACTAGTTTACAATGAACCATATACTGAATTTATTCAACATATTCTTTAAATACATTTTTTAAGAAAGGAATATTTCATCCCTAATTTCATCACCTTCCATCCCTATGAAGCATTGCATGATATTAAATATTTCATTCCAAATTTACTCATTATAGCCATTTTGATTTTATCCTTCATATTATAACTATTGCCCATAGACAACAAATTATCAACATAATAACCTACAATAAGGATATCATTACCTCATTTATTGTAGTAAAAATTTGGCTCGTGCTTATTTCTCTTGAAGTAATTATACTAAAACTATCCATCAATTAGATCATACCATGCTCTTATTGCTTTCTTAAGACCACAAAAACTATTATTCAAATTTATCTTCTAAAAATAACATATTGTATGGATAAACATTATCATCCTCATTAGCATAATTAGTACTTCTTCCTCCATTTCCTATTTTTAATTTGCATTCCCATTCGAAGTAACCATATATATGGTAGCAATAACATTAAATATTTATCTTATCAAATCTTTCTCTACCTCTTCATGTTTTAATTAAACCACCCATTCTTCCTTTATTTCCTGATGAATAATTACGATTGTTTTATTTTCCTTTACCTCAATTAGTTTTTCTATTGCCTTTGATTTCTACATAATTGATTTTTTTTTCTAATGTTGACACCTTCACTCTTTGTGATATTTAATTTATAGGAAAAACCATTCTCATAAATTTATTCAAATGGGTCTTTTATTATTATTTTGTTGGGACACAATAGATCCAACTAGATGATCAAAATAAAAATTAATCAAATCTTTAATTTCCTCAATGATGATGGTAGCATGGTTCTACTTTTATATTAGATATTTTAACAAATTTCTCACCACAACCTCTTCATTTAACATATTTAAAAAAGGTATCCATCTTATTTACCACATCCTTTACTCTTACGTAGAAATCACTCGTATATTCATTGTCATGCATGCTCAAATTCTCTAATTCTCTCTTCAAATTATGTAACATCTGCCACTTTAACTTTTTAACTACCTTGATGAGCTTCTTGGAGAGTCATTCAAGCATCATTGGTTGTCTTTGTACTTGAAATTCTAGGAAATAGGCTCTTAGGTACAACTATCTCAGTATGCAACAAATCTTGTGACTTCTTCTTAACTTCATTCTTGTCTTGTTTGTCATTTATTATAATAGTGACCAAATTAATTGGGTCTTCATAACAAGTTTCTATAACCTTACACAAGTGTTTTCTTATTAAAAGAGTCATCATTTTGATGCTCTACTAATCATAGTCATTTTCACTAAATTCTAAAATGGAATGAGTGTTAAGAGTTTGACATGACCAATTGTTAGAGAGATTTGAAATATAAAATTTAAAACCCAAACCCTTCTCTGATACACAATTGAATATTTTTATAATAGATTAAATACTCCACTATTCAATAAAGATAAAATTTAAATAACAAATATCCAACAACCAAAATCACATACATAATCTCAAAAAATTGACTTCATCATCATCATCATCACCATCACCATCACCATCATCATCATCATCATCATCATCATCATCATCATCATCATGCTTATACTTCTTTTTTTTATTCTCTTTAATAAAGTTGGTCTAATACAATCTAATTGTAAAATTACATGTAAATATATTTTTAATAAAAATTTAATAATTTATTTAAAATATATAATTTTAAAGTACTTGTATCAAAATAAAATCAACTATTAAATTATTAGATCACTTCATTCTTCTTACAACAAAACACACTAACAGGATACAAAGGCATTCTATGACTTTATTCATGTCTATAAGGAAAACACAAGAAAATAAATTTGTAATAAATTCAAGATATTTCAAGCATGTAAGAATAGTTCTAACATGTATGTTGAAATTAGAAACTTTACAGCAATGGAAAATACAAGTATTTTCCATCTATTGAAATATATTCTAATGCACGTTAGAAAATTTTATTGAGTTATGAATTACAATTCCAACTATTACTTTGATGATAAATTTCAATGGTTTACTAACATGGTCACAATGACATATTACGATAAATATTATGATTTTTAAATAAAATTTGTAGAGGAACATAGTATCTTTGAGTTGCACTAACTATATGTGGAAATGAATGGATGGTATACACACTGTGTGTAGGTAATCCTTGTAAAATTAGGATACATTTTTGGCATATTTCCATTGACCAATTGGCTTGGTTGCTTGTCTAATTTTCAACTACTCATTATTTGAATGAGTAGATTGTGGAAATACATTTTAAAGTTCTAACATTTAGATATGTTGTAAATAAGGAGGTCAACTGATAAATTATTGCAAGAAATTTGAATAGGATAAATTGTCACCATAGTTTAATTCGATGTATCTATATAATTTTTGACAAAAATTTTAAAATAAGAAAGTGTTAAATGGATTCGAAAAATGAGATACTTAAAAATATATGACATGTCTCTTATACTCCCATATCATGTCTTTCAACTATTTCCTGTAAAAAAAAAAATTATATGCACATAATGCCAGATCTTAGAAAAGGCTTGTAGTTGTAATTACACCTTTGTTAACATATCATGACATATCTCCAAGCCTTTTTCTCCTTTTGTTTTATAATTTACAAATCAATTAAAATCTGCATGGTGATAAAGAATGGTTTGCAACTCTACATTGGATCTCAACACTAAAAACATGTCCTAGGTTATGGACGTCTATCATGTTATCATTGCATGTTAGAATATATGTTTTTCTTGGGTCATTTTCATCAACGAATAGTTTATATTCTTGTTTATAATTCCCATGAAGCTTTATAGAAACAAAAAATATATATGAAACCCCTTATTTCATAAGCATGTATCCAAAATTATTTTGGTACGTATTTTGACATAATTTTAAAATTCCAAACAATCTCACATGGGATCATAAAAATTCCAAACAATCTCGTATGGGATCAAACTATAAAAGTTTGTTTTGTGTGCGTAAAACATGGGTCATTATTCATAGGTCTAGAAAAGTGGGTATTCCTTTGATTATATTCACTAATGGATTCCATGTATTTATAAATGTATCATAAAACCATTTTACTTAGGCTATAAGGGATCATTCGATTCCACATTTTCTATATCTAGAGCATCATTGACATAATTAAATAAACATATGTCTATGCAAAGGTAATTAGTACAACCATTCATTCTCGAGAAACATCAATGGAATAATAAGTTATTTATATAGTTTTTTTAACCATTAAATTAATTAAACAAACATATGTTTATGCACTGGTAATTAGTATTGTCATTCTTTCTTGAAAACCATCAATGGAATAATAAATTATTTATATATATTATTAATTTATATAAATATAAAAATTTAGTATTAGACAATTAGAAAATTCAACATTATCTGAAATTTATTCTATATGACTTAATACTTTTACGAACGACTCTTGTTCATATTTTTTGCATACTTCAATATGAGTCCAACTCTCACATTTTTTTTGTTACTCACCTACATGAATCTATTTGTCTATGTCAAACCATTAAAATATCTTACTTAGACATTTCTAGGTTATTATATTTTTATTCATATCTCTTAGATATAAAATTTAGACTTAGACACTTTCATCGATAGAACTTCCCTATGTTTGATGTTATTATCACTTACCTAGAAACACCTATTTTGAAAATTTAATCAATTATTATAGGTCAGCCAATTCGCATAATGTGTTGATGGTGTGATAAACTACCTAAATAGACTCATATAAATACAAATAAAGTTTAAACTTATTATATTATCTAGCACTCATATGGTACACATATATACATGAATACACATTGATCAAAACTACAATATTATATCCAATTTGAAAATAATTCACTAAGACCAATCATCATTGAAGTTTTAAGTACAATAAGCCAATTCAAGATCAAACATCATCAAGTGTCAAAAGATATATTAGTAGGTGCATTCATACATCAAATCAACACAATTGTACATTATAAGTAAGGGGGAAGAAATTTATGTGTCTTGACATCTCTCTTTAGAGTATTGGATATGTAGGTATTATTTATTTCCCAATAGAGGGGATTTGGGTCAACTTGTTCCTTTACACATTCTCGGTTTTTATAGGTTTATATCCTTCACAAGTGGACCAACGGTTTCTACAAGAATAAGATTGATTTATGATATTGTGCATATAGTTAGGCATCATGATTGCAAAAAAATAAATATTATAGGTAAACTTAGTGAAATATAAAGACACAAATCCTAAAAAATCATAAGACAATAACATTAGCCTATAGTCAATTTAATCGATAGATTCACTCCAACATGGAGTTAGATACCCTTTGAACACAAATAGTTATTTCCTAATTTGAGTGACTGATTTGATATCCTTCTATCTCATTTACACTATTGAAAGGTAGTCACATTCAATAAACGAAATAAAAAAAACTAAGTACATTGGTATGTAATTAAAATAATGAGCTATATCACTAGGATCATTCATATAGCAAAGAAGAAAATTTTCAAATTCACACTAACGAAAGAGATAGGTGTGGCAAGACTTCCCTCTTAAAAATTAATATATGCATATGAAATATTTGGCATAATTGTTTGTGGTTTGGGTCATGTCAGCCCATTATGCTTCCCAAGTTTTTACATATTTATACACTTCACAAGTAGACAAATGGTTTGAAGCAGAAGGAGAATGATTTTTTGATCTATGCATACTGTAATTCATCAATATCATACACAAAGATATATTACAGGTAGGTATAGTTATTACTAAATGGATGTGTGACTTTACTATGACATGACATGTATATACATGGATAGTGTATACTAATTTTCAATTTTACTATGATTCCTTGATGATAATACTCGTTCATGATATGATAGTTATTACTTGTCTATTATGTGTGACCCATGGCCTCATTTGTTATGCCATTTTTAAGTCCTTTGAATCTAGCCCATTGGTCATGTTTTTTAGGACATCTTTATGTCCCTTGTATATAGCCCTTCACCTTATTTTTTTCAACATCTTTATGTCCCTTATTTTCATCCATTGGCCTTATGTGTGACATTGCACTCCTATGACATGATTAATATAGGATTGTTTGTCGATCTTATTACACTTGTTTAGATTTTAGAATTTTTATTTTATTTTATCTATTTCATGTACCTCCCCTTTAAGTTTGATGTGATTATTTATATCATGCACCTACTTGATATGTAGTATTAATCACTTATTTCATCAATGATAGATATTACAGGGCCAAAGTATAATAATGTGTCCCACTAATCGGCCAAAAAATTAATAAAAAAATAATTAATGATTTTGAAAAAAATTGAAAAAATATATATGCACTACATATTTGTATATATAGTCTAAAACATATTTGTTGATTAATTTCAATGACCAAAACTCAAGATATTTTAAGGAGAAGATGAATGTGTATGTGGCCTCTTTCTGCTAAATAGTGGGATACATTATTTTGCTTTGACCCTACTATATGCCTAATTGATACATATATATTAATGTGAAACTTATGTTCCTTATATTACATATTCTGCATACATGCTTTGATGAGATATAAATTACTATGATGACTTATTCTTATCATGTTGACATGATTCTACATGATTACATATTTATGCATGACATGACATAGTTAATTATTATTTTTAGATGAGTAGTTATAGGATGCATCACTAAACTCAAAATGGGGGCATATTAGTGGGATTTTCATAGAGATACATTCTTACATGTATAGTAAATTTAGATCCTAGGAGAGAGTATAAGATTGAAATATTTTTGAGTGGTTCACATATTAGATTAGTTAAAATATGTGAAGTATAGTTATACATTGGTAGAAATTTTAGGGTCAGATGACATGCATATGCAATCACTTTATAAATACATGAGTTATAAAATACAAATTCAGATATACTTGAGTGCATATTCTATGCAAGAGCACAAGGTATACAAAAATGTAAATTGTATGTTTTCA
The DNA here is from genome assembly GCA_037957365.1 of Torreya grandis. Lineage (NCBI taxonomy): Eukaryota > Viridiplantae > Streptophyta > Pinopsida > Cupressales > Taxaceae > Torreya > Torreya grandis. The sequence continues at coordinate 974,597 of JARHVA010004589.1, forward strand.
GATGTAAATACATTTAAGATACAATTTATCATATTTAGCATATATATGCATATAATTTTATATCATTCGGTACAAATTTAGTGGGCCATGGCATTAGTTCATGCACCTAATACTATCAAGGATACCAATTCGCATTGATTCATAAATCATGAAACTAGATCATGTATATGTATATATATATATCATATATATATATATATATATATATATATATATATATATATATATATATATATATATATATATATATAATACTATGAATGTTTTCAATTGAAAAAACATAGTGAGTCATGATACCTATTCACGCACATATACAATTTTTTCATAATAACTATTACAATTGTTTATTTGAAAACATAATTTAAGGTCACAAAGAATTAAGTAACCTTGAATCTATAAGTCCATCTGCAATAGTTGATTCATATTTTTTGAATTAATTTACATTTAGGCTTTGAAAATATCAATGGCCTTATCATTACTCATCACGAACCCATTATTTGGTTCCCAGCTTACCATATTTTGGTATAAGATCACCATTATGTTAGTTACATGAGTTAGTGTTTTTGAGTTTCAACAACATACATTCATGAGGATTCATGAATTTATCTTCCCATATAAAGAGCTTTCATAGTTACGTAAATTTGGGTTCTATCACCCTTAATTATCTAATGTTTCATCAAGATGATACATTATCCAATGCTTCAACAAAGAAGCATAATCACGAAAAAAGTTACAAGATAAATTTTTTTCACCCACATACATGTCTACTCCTTCCCATATCTTAAGTTTTGAATGTCAATTGTAGTTTATATTTAATTTTTGACATATGGATCTTGACCAGTCCATATTAATTTAATGTTTTTATTTGGTTAATTTACCTATTTGGAGCCTCCTCCCAAAGACAAAATATGTTGTACATATTTATATATAATTTTTCCTTTTACTCTATTATTTTTATTCATTTTTAATATTATAATAAATTATAGAAAATTTTAGACCTTAAAATATGATATTAAACACTTGAAAATGTCAACCCTAACTAAAAATCATCTTACATTTTTGTGTCTCATTGAAAGGCTATTATTCACATTTTATCACATCAAACAAGCTTCACAATGAGTTTGATCCTCTTAATTTCTTTTAGTCACATACAACAACCTCTCAGTTTCTATCAAATTAACTAAATATCTTACTTAAAAGTATTTAGATCATTATATTTCCATTCATATTCCTTGGACATAAATACGTTGAAAAAGTTTATTTCATGGAACTATCCTAAGGTTTTAATTACTGTCCATCACCTATAAATGAATAGTTTTAAAATACAGTCAATTCTTATGGGTCATCCATTCACATAGATGGTGGCATGAGAAATTATCCAAATGGACTCATATAAATATAAATCAATATTAAGCTTATTATTATCTAAAACTCATCCAGTACACATATATACACTACTACACATTAACAAAAATTATCATATTTTAACTAATTTGCACGTTACTCACTAAAAGCAATCAAGCAATCATCAACCAAGTTTGAGTTACACTAAGCCAAGTTAAGAGAAGACATTGCTAAGTGTAAAAATTTAATTTACTGGGTGCATCCATGTAGAAAATAAAAAGAATTTTACGTTCACACTACTTGGAGAAGACATTGTGGTTTAATTTCCATCTTCAGAGTATTGTATATGTAAACGACATTTAGTCATCAATGAGTTTTATTGAGGTATATTAGATGTGCATGAATGATAATGTAAATATTAGATATATATTACATTCTTATAGATTCTTCTATAACGGTTGCAGATAACCCAACCTCCTCCCTTCTCGGAAAATAGTTACCATATTTTTGGTAACTAATTATGTATATATTGTAATGTTCGGGTCATGAATAAACAAGTGAGTGTGATGTTTTTCTGTGTGTGTAAATGTATGTACAGTTTGGCCCTCTGATCTGATAACAGTCTGGTCTTTGTAATCTGCCAATAATTTGTGGTATCAGAGTATATTAATGATCTTGAAATGGAGAGATAATTTTGTGAGGAGGGACGACTAAAATCTTATGTTGTCCTGTTGATAAAATTTATTAGTTTGTAATATCTTTTATATCAACTGTTCGTAATATGTTCAATGCCTCTGCTTCTGTCAGTGTCTCTGTCAAAGCTGTGCATCATATTTTATGATCTGACGTCTGATGATAGAGTACGTTATTTCAGATCCGTTTTATATACGACCTTCAACAGTATAGGCGTTTTATTGCAGACATTAATACCTGATCAGGTTCCTTCATTTGTATATTCTTGTGTCTTCAACGACGCCTCTTTTGTCCGCTTTTCAGAACTGTGCAGATTTGATCTCCTTTTATGTTCTGCCTAGAGGCCGAAGAGACCTGCATCTGCAATAACAGTGCATACCTTCCATCCCTGCAATACTAGTCCTATTCTGGAACGTGCATTGCCATTTATCTTCTCGCTGGGTATATGCTCTTTCCACAACGAATTGTCAAAGAGCAGTACACGCCAAGATCCAACCTATGCTCCTTTGCTTCCATGACTGGCTCCGTGCTACAGGGTCCTCGTGTGGTCTTTACACGACCTGTTCTGGGGTGACTCATTTTATCTGACATGACAATGTCAGGTCAAAGGAGTCTTCAATTTATTAAGTGTTATTGGTCCATGATATGAGTCTTAACTTCTCGTCCTTAGAAGATTCAAATTGGTCAAACATCTTTTCTATAGCGTTTAGGCATTATAAATAGTCGAGTCCATAAGTGGGTTTAGAAGCGTTTATATGTCATTCATTGGTTTTTTTGATAATACTATGAGGGTCATCAATATAGTTATTGTTTTTTATAGTCAACATATTTTAAAACAGTTCTATATTTTTAATGTATCATTAGTGTCGTTTAGGTCCATAATCTTTTATTTTATATATAAGTTTTATTGTTTTGTCAATATCTCTAAAATTCATTTTGATATATGTTTGTTAAAACTTCAAAAGTGTCAAAATATTAAGAGTCAAGTCATCTTTTATAAGAGTTATTTTCTACTTTTTAAAAAAAGTTAGTTTTATAAAATGTGTTTTATGTGAAGTGTCAAATATAAAACTATTGGGTTAAATTTAAACGGATGTATTTTTGGGCATACTCGACATCCGATGAACATGTCAGTATTATAAGGAGGACTCTATTTTAGTCAAAACAACATGCAATTGAGTTTCATCAAGATATTCACTGAGTGAACAACTTCATTCATTGGAGACTAGAGGATACACGGAGGCTGGAGGACAATTGGCATCCTATCATAAGTTGCCTACGATGTGATCACATCATTGTTATGATGACACTGTGTGGTGTGGTGTGATTTTCTCTTTTTGTTCAGTGCGGTGTGTTCTGGGCCAAATCGACTATACTGAAGATGATCACCAATGGCAGTGGCAAATATCTACACTATGAGAGATTGAGCGGAAACGATCACATACAAAGGCTATAGAAGGTGATGAGGACATAGTCCTCATATTTTTTGGTTTTCTACATTTCGTGATTTTCAATAAACACTGAGCATTATTTTCTAGTTTGGTACCTCTTGATGAAAAACATTACGAGAAGCAAAAGCACTAAAGTAGTGCTTGGTTCCTAGAAAAGGGTTTGAGGAGATCTGAGAAACCACCAAAGTGTATAAAATAGTCAAGAGCTGCTATCACCACCAAGTTCATGGTTAACCTACAGGATACAACCATATGGGTTTGTGGTAATCCAAGAAACCACTGAAGGTGTTCAACAGAGAGATGCACTCCTGTCACTTCCAGGTTAGTGGTCATCCTGCAAGGAAAAACCAATGTGAAACAAAAACTATGAAGCCACGAAGATGGTATGCCACCTCAAAGATGAGTAGTCTACATGGAGAGTGTGAAACCTTTTTGCCATCTTTACATTAAGGGAGGTCAACTATCAAGAATATGATGTTTGTAAAAATAATGTAATAAGGGTGGGAAGGGGGGAGAGGAGGAGAATTATATATATATATATATATATATATATATATATATATATATATATATATATGTATGTATGTATGTATGTATGTATGTATGTATGTATGTATGTATGTATGTATGTATGTATGTATGTATGTATGTATGTATGTATGTATGTGTATGTGTATGTGTATGTGTATGTGTATGTGTATGTGTATGTGTATGTGTGTATGTGTGTGTGTGTGTGTGTATGTGTATGTGTACATGTACATGTACATGTACATGTACATGTACATGTACATATACATATACATACATATACATATACATACACACACACACACACACACACACACACACACATATAACATTGTTATAGATACTTCCACAATGGTTACAGATAACTCAACCTCCTCCCCTCTTGGAAAATAGTTAATATACATATACATATACATACACACATATACACACACACAGACACAGACACACACACACACACACACACACACACACACACACACACACACACACACACACACACACACACACACATACATACATCTCTGTGTGTGTGTGTGTGTGTGTGTGTGTGTGTGTGTGTGTGTGTGTGTGTGTGTGTGTGTGTGTGTGTGTGTGTGTGTGTGTGTGTACATACATACATACATACATACATATATGTGTGTGTGTGTGTGTGTGTGTGTGTGTACACACACACACACACATACATACATAAATACATGTATGTGTGTGTATGTGTGTGTGTGTACACACACACACACACACACATTACATTGTTATAGATTCTTTGACAATGGTTACAGATAACTCAACCTCCTCCCCTTTTGGAAAATAGTTACCAAATTTTTGGTAACTAACTATGCATATATTGTAATGTTTGGATCATGAATAAATAGGTGAGTGTGATGTTTTCTACATGTGTAAATTTATGGATAGTTTGGTCCTCTGATCTACTAACAGTCTTGTCTTTATAATCCACCAACAATGAAACATTCAATCATCAATGGGGGTGATTGGGGTCAATTCATCTCATTAGACTCCTTGAGTTTTTACATGTTTCTACCCTTGACAAGTATACCTATCATTTTTGAGAGAAGTAGACTGATTTCTAGAGCTACACATATAGTCGAGCATCCCTGATGAATAAACAAGTATACTAGAAGCATATAATGAGGAATTTATGATCATAAGGCCTCAAAGTAGCCTAGGACAATAATGTCATCCTATAATCAATTAATCAATAGATTCACCCCAACTTGATGTTAGTGATCCTATGCACATATAAAATCACATCATGATCCAAGAGTATTGAAAGCATGATTACATCTCCTTTCCACTATCATAATTCACTCGCATCCATTCAATGAACCTTAAAATCTAATTATCAAGTGGTCTCTTTAATTTTATTTATTTTTAGCACATGCCACTTAACAAATGAATTTATGTAATTTACATTCATATCCATGCTCAATTATCATATCATATATTACAAATTATACACATAATTTTATATCTTAATTAAGGTTCTATTAAACTTAATCTAATATTAAAAATTATCAAATATATTAAATTTTACATGGAGGTGGATAAAAACTAATGTACATTTCCTGTATTTATTCTCCTCAAAATGGCTGATGACAACCTAATCAATGAAAATATTGAAATAATGGTTAATATACAAGGAAACTATATGTGTATGGGAGCTAATGTTTATGTTTGGCCATTTTTAAGACTTTGTGCCATAACTTAAGGGGTGTACGAATAGGAACTTGATGTAGTTCAAGCCGCTTTATATGTCAGATCTTGTTCTTCCATCAATACTATAAAATAATGGCAATCCAAATGGAATAACCCTTAAAATTTGGTCACTATAACTTTGGTAAACATTTATTTTATGTCCTTATTCACATCCAATAGTCTCAAATGTCCATGTGTTTCAAATCTTATAGCATGAAGGTCATGTAGCTCACGTAGTCACCATGTTCACTTTCAATTCTATGGGTGTGTTGAAATATTAGTTTTATTTTTACTCCTACTTAGTTTTAAATTTATTCTATCTTCATATGTTTATGTGTCATGTCCATGTGTAAAAATAATATGTAGTGTGTGTTAGGAAAACTCAAAGTCATTACCACCTTTTTGTCTTCATTTTTTCAACATGGTAAGGTATTATTAACTAATAGTCAGGGGGTCATAGAGTCCCTCAAATATTATGAATCAGATTTTATAGTATGTAAATATGTCAAGATGTTAATTAAAATTAAGAATTCATTCTATTCGTAACTTCTCTTTTTTACATATCTCATAGCCAAGTGGTGACATCCTAAAAAATTAGTTCTCATACTCTCCACATCTTCCTTACCTTTGACCTTCATGATGTCTTGTCAAGGTGATATATGTGGAAACATTAAATTTATTTGTAATCACTGACTCATATAATTATTCCTTAGATATTAATTGACTTTGTGTATAGTCCAAAAACATATTGAATGTTTAAATATGTTGTATATTTCCATGTGCTCATGTTTTCTTTAGACATGACACAATAACATATACACATGCTCATATCTAGAATTTTTTTTAATAAAGTGTGGACAATCTTCATAATTTAGACCTAAAGAGATGTGAATTTTCCAAGAACACAACATAGAGTTTTACAAATAAATAGAAATCATGTACGCTAAATTTTCATGGATTTATAGTTAGAGGTTCACAAGATATCTCAAGCTTCCAAATTTATTAATGTGGTCCAAATATTTGTTAAGACTTAAAATATGCTTTATATATCTTAATGCTCATACATTTACCTATGTAATAAATAACTATTCAATAGCTATATTCATAGATATTAATAAATAACATATATCATTTTAGTAAAACTTATGAGATCAAAGATCATGAAGTCATGGAGACATCGAGTGTTCTTTTCTTCTCAATGTGGTTTAGTGAACTCCATGGATTAGTATTTGACATCTATTTTATCTTCACACAATGAGTTCTCATAACCTCCACATATTTATTTATTTTGACCCTTATTATGTCTAATTAGAGGTATACACATGGTAATTTCTCTTTAATTCATAGTCATGAGATGATGGAGTGTTTCATTAAAATTTATGTGACTTAGTGTCTACTATGTGGTTCTGCTAAAAATTTAAAATATGCTTTATATTTGCACACACCTGACTTTTACCTACATATTACACAAACATATACCCATGATCATATATGAAAATAAATTTACTAAAGAGTGTACAATCTTAAACATTTGGATCCAAAGAGTCATGATGTTTCGTAGAACCTAACATAGATTTTGTGATATAAATTAAAAAAGTATGTAATCTTTTGATTGTTTCACACTCGTAGGGTCACATTATGAGTCAAGATTATAATTTTTTATGTGGTATATAAAATCACTCAAACATAAAACCTACTTTATATCTATGGATGTCAACATGTTTACCTATATAATGAAAAATTTGTCATACATTTCTTCATAAACATTAATATAGTGTATATACCACTTTAATCAAATTTGTGGTATCAAAAAAAAAAAAACATGATCATCATCAAAGGGACATGAAGTCACAAATACGTGGAGTGTTTCCATTCTTCTCAATCCAATATATTAAAATATAAGGATCCATTAGAATTTTAAATCCACTCTATCATCACACACATCTACTTTCTCCTATGCATAATAAACACACCCATGATCACATATTTTAAACAAACCATGAATAATATGTGTGAACACCATAAAATTTAATTTTATAGCTAATAGTTGCCTTGAGGGTTCAAATAACCCTTGAGAGAATATAGATGTTATTTATTTTGATTTATAGAATATACTACATGTTTAAGTATTTCAGTTTTAAATACATGATGTGGACACCCCATATTATTAAT
>JARHVA010004589.1:992500-1010000 GCA_037957365.1 Torreya grandis
TTTCATTATGGTCATGCATAGAAATAAAAATGGAGATTATAACCTCTGTGGGAGATTTCAATATTTTATATAAATTTCTCATTTTAATATAAATTTTAATCGATTGTTAGAGATAGAAACAACTCGAATGATCACGAAACCTAGGTGTGAAGGTGAACTAGGTGGCTAGTGAAAATCAACATTCTTGCTTATGTTCTACATGGTAATATTACAAAAGGAAAAATAAACGAATACATTTAAATTTTGAGGTTTCTTGTTTAAACTTATATCATCAAAATATTAAAATAAAGCAAAAAAGAGTGTTTTTGTCTGCATTGAGTTTAGGGTTGGGAGTCATCCTAGGATTAGGGTTAGCTATGGGATGTTCATAATTTTTTTAGAAATTGATGGCACTCAAAATTTCTATTAATTATCAGCAACTCATGAATCCATTAAAAGAGATTTGCAACATTCTTTGAGGTGTGATAAAAAACCTAATTACGAAAGATGGTTAATTAGAAAATAAACATATTTATTTATAGTCACATATGGATACCACTTATTGGATATAATTTAAACCTATATACATAGATATGTTAAATTTTGAATTGAAACATAAATGTAATAGTGGTCATGTATAATGATATGTCTTAGATATATCAAAGAAAGGTGGCAATGTGTTTGTTTGGATGTTTTATTTTGTCAATCAGGGATGAGGATGTCATGAGAGATGCTTTGATTAAATAAGTGCTCCATGTCTCATGTATAATGTGAATCAAAAATGCAATTTTACTGATGTTAGCACAAGCCATTAACATCAAATAGTCTATCTTTTAGCTTGCATTCATCCACAATGCTAATGAGGTCCATTGACAAATTATTATAGGTGATATCAAGATGAGTGGGGTGGTGATGCTGAGGTTTGTTTACATGATTCTTTAGGTGATATCATACTCCATAGGGTTAATTTACTATAATAGAACTAGATTACAAAAAATAGTTAGATTTCATTATCTACACCCATTATAAAGGGGTGCATAGATTACAAGGTGGTATTATCCTTGATTAATAGTTCCCTATTGTCAGGGGCAAATGAGGACTTCATGATATATGGTTGTATAAAAACATAGACCCATGTCTAATGTGTAGCACAAATCTACACTATAATACCAAAATTGTGGGGAGAAAATATTAAATTCACAGAGTTTATCATGTATCTTATGGATTTTACATGATACTAATATATTTACACTTTGATAAATTACATCAGCCTTAAGAACATACACAAATGCCATACTTGGACCCTTGGAAGAAAAGTTGGCCATAATTAGAGCATATCTCCATAAGCATTGTATTCATCTTAGCCAGTGAAAAAACATAAAAGTTAAGGGAATAATATCCAATAAAATTATGTTATGGAAGGAATATTAAAATGAATATAAAATTATTTTCACCTAATACTTTATGTGAAAAAGGTGATACAATGTCAATAGTGATGGGTTTTGAGTGAGATATGATTGTTCATTTAAACTCTATTTCTTATCATGGTGTATTTTATAAAATAATATCAAGAGATCAGCCCCTAATAAAAGTATAATGCTTGAAAGGATTAAACCTAAAATGGCCATTCAAAATTTGTTTTTATGAAGTGATTAGATTAAAATATATGCACAAAATGGATTTTGTAAGGATGATCTCAAACTCTTTGACCCAATGAATCAAATAAACCAAACATTCACCATGTAAATCTTTTTTATATCTTATCAGGATGTAAAGACAATTAGTCCTTAGGTGGGTATGGTTGACATTCTTGGATATTCACTTATGATGTTATCAAACATACTTTCAAGCATAATTATGAATCAAGAAGTGAAATCACCACAATCGTGTTTGACATAGAGGTGGATATTATTAGAGGTACAATCACTAAGAGAGGGGGGGGTGGGGGGGGGGGGTGGTGTGAATCAGTGACCCTATAAAATCCAACTTTGATTTCAATCCTTTAGTGTTCTCAAACAATTACCATAAGCATTCATGAAGCGTACATACCATTCATAGAAATGAGAAATATAGATGATGCAAGATCAATCACATAACACAAGACATATGTGGGAAACCCTCTTGAGGGAGAAAACCCATTAGAACCTACAATTGGACTATTGTCCTATAAAAATTAGTTCCAATTCAGACCATGTAAAATTAATCAAGGAACCACCATCAATATTGAGTGAGACTAAAATCCCACAAGGTGCTACTATACCTCTCTAGCTATGCTGCCACAACAACACCTATGAGCACATCCACCTCTGAACTAATTTATTCAACACCTAATGATGGACCTTTGCTTATTACTCTTTATCTTCACTCATACTAAAATAGTAAGAGATATATTGTCCAATAGATTATGACCTACATGTAATATAAATAGTTCTCAATCTATTCTACTCTTGAAATCATCCACATGGCACCCACCTTTTATTTTGCTTAACAACACTCTACTCTCAAATGCAAATCCCACACCCACATCTATCATAAAGTCTAGAAACAAACACATTTGGTTTCACCATTTATGGAGTTATCATGATTATCAAAATCTTGGTTGGCCATTAGGCATGCCTTAAACGTTAATTCATCTGTCATATAAAGACACAACTTAGTAAAATTTTTATAGGTTAGCCATAGCATCTATGGGTCACATTTACATTTCTATAACTTTCAATTAGGTCCTTTTAACTCTTATAAGTCTCACGAAAACCTATTTACCCATTTAGCACTTCATCAAACAAAACAAGAATAAATAATCATTTTAAAATTCATGGACCCATTCCATATAGTCTATAGGTCCCCCTTAGGTGTTAGAAACCAACATAATACCCTTTTTCATAAGCATAATTTGCTCACACCACATTCTGTGCCCACAATCACCATGAACGAATACACAATTGACTTCATAATATTTTTTCATACTATATATGAATGTTCAAACCTTAAAAATTGATACATATCATCCTCATAGAGGCTACAACACTCCCAAATATCTAATTCATTAAGATATATCGAAACAATATCAAAACAACATTGAATAATCTTCTCAGGTTACTTACAACATACACATGAACATATAGTCAAATTTAAACATTCATATATATGTTTATGATAAATTTAAGATATTAAAACCTATAGTTTTATATGCACCTTAGATTGATCTACAATTTCACTTTTTACACCATGAGCAAATTCTGCATAGATCAAAAAATATAGTCAAAATATAGAGTACGAGTTTCTGCATTAGAAATTCAAATCTTCAAAAGCAAATAGTTAAAGTTAAACCTCAAACACAATGCTCACATCTTGTGTCATTTTTACTTTAGATTAAGTGTTCACCATTGATCTTCTCCTAACATTAACACATATTTCACCAATTCCTGAATGTCAAACGTTGAACATGTTGACCTCGCCTCATATAATATGTAAACTTTGACTCAATGTGCACCATCAATATTCTATAAAGAGCTCAGTCTTTAGAAATAAAAAATAATTATCACTTTGAACTCTTGAATTTAAAGGGTACCATTTATCTCAATTAGTATGAGTACCCACTCACTGTTGATCCATGGAAAAATCTTTATCTTTATCTTTGCTTAGCATTAAACGTTGAATACTTGACACCATCTCACTGCTTCATGACTTCTTGAAACAATCTACTTCATCGATGTTACTCAAACATTAGATTTTGAAAACGTGACCAAGTATGGGAACCTTTGAAATCTATTTGTAAGGCTAACTTTGCATTTCTATAACTTTCAATTCACTCAAGTGTATGTTCTAAAATTTGGGCCATATGATCTCCTCACATAAGAAAATCCAACCATGTCTCAAACTAATCATAAAACCTTCACACATGTGAGATATAAATAAATTAAAATTCCTCCTCATATTTATCTATCATAGATCAATTTTTTTCATAAATTCCTTAAAAGGCCAACTTTGTACATGCATATGTTTTGACACGCTTCGATGCATGATGTAAAATTTATTACAAATCAGCTAGGCACAAAATTGAATAAACTCATATGATCAAATTTTCTTGAAACATCCACATGTGTGGGATATTCCATCACTAAAAAACTTACTTGGCCCTATCTTGCTTCTTGTAAATTTTCCTAAGTATGGGAAAACACTATCAAATTTCCTTGGAGTCCAACTTTTCTCATGCGTGCGCGCGCGCGCACACACACACACACACACACACACACACACACACACACACACACACACACACACACACACACACACACACATATGATGTGATTCAATGCATGATCTAAAATTTAGCACAAATCAAATAGTGACTAATGTGATCACAACCATATGAACAACTCCCCCCGACTCATCTACATGTGGAAATGGTGATGTGATAAAACTACCTACTCATATTTTTTGCCATTGGACTTGTTCATGTTATATTTTACACCATGGAATTTGTGAAACTCATTGAGGAAAAATGCATAATTGAGTAAAAAATTGAAAATATTAATGCCCAAGATCATCATGTAGGATAGCAAAGGTGGGGGGGAGCCTATGTGGAGGTACGTCATGTTATATTGTGTAGAAAAAAAACTTATTTACTCCAAGGTTAGACTACTACCATAAAGGGATATAGATCTAATGTGGCTATGTTACACACAACATGCTCAATTAGGAAATAAAGGAATAGGTAAAAGTTTAGAAATTTTTAATAAGAACATGGGCCCCAGTTGGAAATTTTTTTTTGAGGATTTTGAGGTTGATTACAAAGTCAACAAAGTGTAAATGGGTACCACGAAAACCACGAAGAAGACAAAAGGACAAAGTGGTGGAAATAGGTGTCTTACATGCATTTTTCACCAATACAAGGTGAAAAGTGAAATGTACACATATATATCTAACTTCTACCAAGGAGATATAAGGTTTAAGAGTCCTACATGAATAAAAGTACAAGCAAGGAGGATAGGGTCCATCATAGGTCGAGGATTGAAAATCAAGTGTAAATATGGTAATACGAGTCCATGAAAGAGAAGAAACTTGGTAGGGATGGGATCTTGAAATGAACTTTGAACTAATCAAACTACAAAGGTAAAAGTGTTTCAGTATCTCTGGATCCAATAGAGAGATGAGTAAATCAGGGGAAATGATCTTTTGGACTATATTTCTGACCAAACTCTAATAAGGGGATATGGAATTGAAAAGCAAACTCATAAAATATTTTTAACTTCAAAGGCTTGCCAATGGAAAGTTTAGTAATGATTCTATGAATGGAGGTTAATTATTATTTCTATTGATATTTTTGGCATGGATTTTGGGAGGGTGAGTATATTTTGTCCTTGCCTAGTTGCACAAATGGACTGATGTAGTAGTTAGCTCCATGGAAAATCTAATAAAGGGTGTAAATGACATTTTAAATAAAAATGAGCCTTGTACAAATTCATAAGTATGTGCCATGATAAAAATTATGTAAAATGTAGTTGTAAGTTCAATGATCCCATCTATGGAATTTACAGGAATGGCTATCTTCAATTTTTCCTATGCCTTCTGAATATCATGGTTAGAATGTCTATGTAGGATGGAAAAAATTTCAATTTATACAAATCCAAGGAATGTATGGAAATTTAAGGTAAAATGAGAACATGTAGTCTTGAGAAGGGTATGAATATGAACCTTGAATCTTAATAACCCTTATGATGCACCATTTTAGTTATTCAAAGGCACCTAATTTGGATGATTTGGATAGTAATGGGATCACCATTGGAGATCCCTTGGGTAACTTAACAATGGTGACTTGTGCTAAATATTCCATGATAGGATCTTATTTATGTCAAATGACCATGAAAATAGATCAATATGTGTTTCCATTGGTAAATGATTGATATTCGTAGTTTGGTTATGGAGTAGCAATTTACATCTTTTCTTAGCCTAGTTTCAATGGCTAAAGCACTGATCAGGAATGTGGAATATCAATGTAACACTTCAAGTGTATACCAAATTTATTTTGAATCATCATACAAAAGGAGGGGTATGGCTTATGGTAAAAAATCTCAAATAGGGTGTTCTACTAGACTAGGCTAGAAATTGGGTGAAATTTTGGAAAACCTAAAAAATTACAAGTTTCAAAAAAGTGTAAATGAGACCCCCAAACTCCATGGGGTATCTTAATAATAAATTCATTGTGTAAAATACTTGAAAATATCTAGATCCCATGAAAAAGGTATAAATATAAGTTTTCAAAAATAGGATGCTGATGTGCACTTTGCATTGACATAAGGTTCAATGTGTAATGCGCTCTTGCAGTTCTACATTCTATAAAATGAAAGAGAAGAGAAATTTGGTGGAGATGGGAGGTTGACTTACATTTTTCACCAACACATTGTGTAAATTTCATCCCCATCTCTAGATTGCATAGGCTATAAAAGAATATTTGAGTGGGAAGAACCCCATTGAAATTGTATTGTCCAAGTTACACTCATGCAAATTGCACTCATGAAAATTGCACTTGTGTATATTGAGCCATGCAAATTGCACTTATTCATATTGCACAATGTAAATTTCACTTGTGAAGATTATACTTGTGTAAATTATACTTATGTAAAATATACCATGAATATTGCACTTGTGTAAATTTGAAAAAAGGCACTATGATTTTCCCCAAAGGTGAAAAAATGAAAGTAATGCATTTATGCATTAAAAATAAATATGGAGGAAACTAAAAAAAAAAAAACATGCAAACATTAAATGTTAAAATTGAGAAAATGAAAAAATTTAAAAGTGCAAAGTGGAAAATGTGACAATGCAAGTTTGGAACCAAAAAGTTAAAATTTAAAATAAACCTAAGCATTGCATTTTCATTACTTTGCTTGTTTAAGCATTCAATGGGAAAGAAATTGCAGGTTTTCAATATCAAGGTGGGATACTCAAAATAAGATCTCCCAAATAACCATGGATGTATAATATTCCCATGAAATCATTATGAGAGCAGGCTATTCCATGGCATGAATAAAATGAAGGGTACTTTTCCAAGAGTTTCGAACTATTCTATCAAGTGGTCCAGGGCATTTCTAGGTAGTTACACAAAATAAAAATGGTTTGTTTGGCTCCTCAAATGAATATTCACCTTCAAGATAATGGGAAATGCATCTCCATGAAAGAGATCAGAGGATTTTCATCAAATCTTCATCATTTCTTGTAGAGGAAGCTGTAACAATCATTTTTCATGCAAATGGGTGAAGGTTTTAGTCATTCTATAAGGCATATTCATCTAGGAACATCTTGGTAGAACTTGGAGGGATGGTTTTCACTTTTACAAATTACAACCCTCATTCCCAAATATGACAAGGGGTAAAATGTATAAATAGAGGGATTTTCCTTTATTCTTGAGGTTGTTTAGCCATTGTGTTGGTCTATGTTTTCCTTCATATATGTTATTCATATTTTGGGATCATTATTGTGTGTGTTTTGTCTCTCTTATTAAGGTGCTTGCATCTATACAACCATTAGCAAGCTATGAGATAATCTCTATATGACTCCGCTGCCTAACATGGAGCTAATCCATGATGCTTGTCCCCATGGCAGCATTTTGAAACATTAGTGTGTGTATGTTTTTTCATTCAAGTTAAAGAAAATGCATGTGGTTCTCTGTGATTTTTTGCTGATGAAGTGCATTGATATGTCATTCAAATGTTGTTGATAGGATATATTATCTTATGCTCATTACTAGTTGTCATCTTGGGTTTGGTTTAGGATTATAAATCACTTTTTGCATTTTATTTGGAGTATGTTGTTGAATAACTTGTTAGGGGACACTAGGTTTATGGATTCAATAGAATAAGGCAAATCCCTCCTTGTAGTTTCATTAGCTTGCATGTAAGTTATTTGCTTCTTTGTTATAGATGATGTCATAAATGATAGAAAGAATCCATACTCATTGAAAACCTCCATCACACCACCCTCCCTTTTTTTATAACCATTAACTTGTCCTACCCTATCCTACCCTACATATAACATGCCCTTTGCATATCTGAAGTGTTGTTTGCCTAAAAATGCATAAACATTGTATATTTAGCATGTGTCTAGATTTTGTGATTTAAATCCTAACAGTTCAGTCTCTTATTCACCCCATATGTTTTTGAAGATTCTTTGAGGATGAAGTTTTCAATCAAATTCATATCTACCTTAAGTAGCTTTTGTTTGACATAGAACATTTGCTCATTCTGTGTGACAACCCTTCTCGGGTGGAGTGATCAAGATTAGTTGTATTCTAGTCAAATTTGGTTCCCTTGTGACTATAGTACCCATGGAATTTGAATTCAAAAATCTCTCCATGTGAGTGAGCTACCCCATAGGTCCTCTCACCTTGGTTCTGGTAGAGCTAAAAGTAGCAGGGAGCTAACCCTACTCTTTGTAAGTACCTCTTAGTCATTTTCTCTAGTCTAGTGCATCCCTGATCCAGAAACCTCCCCCAAATATAGTGACATTATAGTGGGTTTACCAATCATTATTTTATATTTATTTCAAGTGTGCAAGGCTAGATTAGGGAGGTGTACAACTAGGAACTAAGAAGACCCAAAATATGAAGATGAAAACAATGATGATGCAAGTGAATTCTACTCATGCACAAAAGCTCTTTAATCATTCTTAACCATTGATAAGACGTATTAGACATTTTAAATACTTCAGAATCATCTCTAATCACATCAAACCATGAAAACTTTGAATAACAACCAAGCCTTCTTCAAGCATACTAGGACAAGCACATTGCACACTTTGTCATTATCACTTGAACTATCAAGGTACTTCATCCACTCACCTATACACATCTATGACATCATTGAAAATACTCTAATAATCTCCCCTTTTGTCATTGATGTCAAAAACCATCATATATATAAATATACAACTCAGCTTCCTTCTCTCGCTTCAATTACTCTCACAACAAGAACTTTCTCCCCCTTTGACACAATGATAAAGTGGTAATACCCCTTCAGCTAACATAAGGACCTAAAATTATAAAGTGGGTATACATAATGATAAGGACCTAAAAACACCAGTGAGAGAAGAGGTCCATCTTATAAAGATGATACAAACTCCTCCTTACCTTGAATCTACCCCTTCTTATCTTGACACCTTATTTTTACTCCATGCCAACATTCTCTTGAACCAATCACTACAACTAATGAATAAAGAACACAAAATAATTATAAAATCTAATGAACATACTAAGAAACATATAAGAGGGACTCCCCCTAATATTTTAGAGCCATTACATGAATTGAACATTTTTAGATCTTCATACAGCATGAAGAATCACCATACAAGTTCACTAACCTTCTCTCTCAAACCACCTTAATGACCACCAACAAGACTTTGTTCCACTCAAAAAATAGGACATATCTCTTAACCAACCTAATAAATCTCTTTGAAACATACATACCTTTGAGAAATTAAAAAAATACACTCATCCTCCCACTAGGCCTATATAATCTTCTTGTAGCCCTATCTTGAACTTGTAAAGCCCATAAATTTTAGTAGATGTACATTCAAGACATTAAACTTTATATATGTATCAATCTCATATGTTCCCTTAAGGAAACCAATTTTAAATAGCTATATCATCCTTTTCAATATACTTATTTCATAAACCAATCTACCAATTATGATTCCATCTTGACAAAAACATGAATTATTTGAAAATGATAATCCTTTAAATCTCTATGAAACATGATTTTACTACCCATTTGGCCCATTCAATCAATTAATAAACCTCAAATCTCAACTCATAAAATAGACCATTTTTATAGAAAATCCCAAAACCCTAGAATCTTAAAATAAATAGAGTCAATAATCCTCCTTTTTTTCAATGTCCACCTTTGAAACTTCTTGTACACGTAGAGACGATCATTACACACTTCTAGAAAAAAAAATTAGCCTCCATACTTTTGAGAACATTGATTTACTATAACCCATTTTTAACTAAGAAAATTGAGAGCACTCAAAAATATTCAACTAGACTTCAACATTCTTTTAGACTACAAAAATACCCGAATCACATCATAATGAAGCGAACTAACCTTTATAAGCACCAAACTACTCCACCAATCTCATTAGGCCACCTAGAAACACATATTCTAACCCTGTATAATACTTCACAAATCTCTAGAATAATCTTATGAACTTATTAACCCCCTCAACTAATGAGATTCTAAGATCAACATAAGTCTCTTTACAGATTGTAATTATGATCTTGAGAATACAAAATTGATTCTTCATAATAAAGATCTATCATAATAAGCATAGGTAAAGATACCGTAATTGATAATTTCCTAGAATAATGTGAAACTAGGAGTTGCCCATGATTCCTCATATTACTTCTCCTCCTTTTTCATATGATACTTGTAGTTCTTCTTCTTCTTCTTAGGCTTGATAGAATCAACATTCGACTTTTATTCTATGATTGAATTTACAATACATAGAGATAACATAGATTCATGACATACCTTTTCATTTAAATAATTAACCTTGTAGTTTGGAACCTCATCACTTGGCATAGACAATCGATGTTAGTTGAATGATAAATCCTCAATAATAATAGGATGTTCACATAGATCAATACACACCTTAGAACTAGCCTTTACTGATATCTTGGTCTTCTTCTTGATCTTTAACTCTTCATTCTAAACATGATCAGATAAAGAGACCTTTTGGCACTCATAATTTTTTGCAGCTTTCTCTACCATAGGAAACATAGTACTTGGACCTGTAGACTAATCATGAATCTCACTTGTCACCTTTGGCTTCCATGTTTCATCTTGCATCTTTCCTTTCACTCTAGGAGCCTAATTAAACCTATTCTAACTTATACACCTTTGATTGCATAACTTAGAAATGTGACCTCTTTATTCATAATTGTAGCACACCATAATTCTTGATAGAGACATAATTTATCTTAACATTTTAGGACAAAAACATGCAATAAGTCCTTTGTCATGAAAAATAAAACAACCTCCCCTTTTTGAAGAGGACTCACCTTGTAAAATGTTATGTATAATGGTTTGCAGAGTATCCCACATCAAGATAGTTGAAGAACTTAATTTTTGATCACTCCTTTTGATCAATGGCCCTCATCATAGTTCTATGAAAACTCATTTATAATATGTCTCTTTCATTATCTATCCCTATGACCAAATTTATTACATATGTAATAGTGACCATTAAATCTTGCATACCTCATGGAATTTGGTTATCTAATATGATTCTTTTTTATTCTCCCAACACCATCATTCCTTGTTTGTTTATTTATCTTCAAAGCTTGATTGCCCTGGTTCACATTAGTCTTTATCTTGTCTTCAGTTACATCTTTTTCTTCTTCTTCATATCCAAGACCAGTTATATCAGTAGCAT
Organism: Torreya grandis; assembly: GCA_037957365.1. Lineage (NCBI taxonomy): Eukaryota > Viridiplantae > Streptophyta > Pinopsida > Cupressales > Taxaceae > Torreya > Torreya grandis. Next base: position 1,003,910 of record JARHVA010004589.1, read on the forward strand.
GCTTTTGACCACTCAAAATATTATCTAGATCACATGAGCTCTTTTCAAATCTCATAAATATCTTCACCCTACTATATGTTTTCCCTAATTTCAGATTTCAAAGACTCATTTTCAGAAATATACCTTGAACATTCATCTTCTTTAGCTTTTAGGTTTCTAGACTAGATTTCCAATTAACATCTAAAATGCTTGAACATATCTTCATGATCTTTGGTATCTTCATTCAATATTACTTCATACACACTGAATTTCCCCTCATAGTCTTTGAGTCGAGACTTCATCTTCTTATTGATCTTCTTCTCAATATTCAATTCTTCAAGAGCATTTGTCAAAGTAGTTTCATAGTGCATCTGATCTTCATCATCATCTGAATCACTCCAAGTAAACTCCTTTTGATGTGAACAAATTCCTTCCTCAACCATGAATAGAACTTCATCTTCAATAGAACCATCATCTTCATGATCATATTTTGAGTCACACTCTTCACTCTCATCTGATGAGCTACTATCTTCTTTAGTGTAAAGATTCTTCTTTTTCTTGAAGGATTTCTTATAGTTGTTGTACTTTCTAAATCCTTTCTTCATGTATGTCTTTTTGTCTTCATTTTGGCCTTCACCATGCTCTTCATCACCATTTTTCTCATGCTTATGAGGACACTTATGAGAAAAATGTCCTATCTCTCCATAATTGAAACATTTGAAGGGTAGTTTACCCTTATACTTTCCTAATCCTACATTTAATTTCCTAGTAATGAAAGCAATTAGTTCATCATCATCAATGTCAAATATGTCATCCTATTTTGGTTTTTCACCTTGGAATTTATTCTTAGGATTTCTCTATATCTTGAATGTTGCTTCTTTCTTTGGTGATATATCATTAGTTACTCTCATATCATAGGTAGTAAGGGTGCCATATAATTGATGCATATTCAATTGAGTATGATTATGACCTTATTCTATAGAAAATAATGTTTTAATCATACTTGAGAGATAGAGACCTTAATAAATTTTAAACTCTATTAGCCTCTTGAAGGTTTTCTCTAAGACTTATGATGATATTCAAAGTCTCATCAACTCTCTACAAAAAACATGCCACTGAATCTTCTTCCTTCATCTTGAGACTTTCAAATTGCCTTTTGTGAGTCTGCATCTTATCAAGCTTGACCTCTAAATCTCCTTCATATAAGATCTACATTTTGTCCCAAATATCTTTAGTAGATTTATAATGGATTACTTTGTTGAAATTGGTCTCTATAAGACCACAAGTAATGGCATTCATTGCCATAGAATTATTCTCAAACAATTTTTTATCTACAACACTAGATGAAGGAGTAGTAAGAGCAACATAGCTATCCATAAAATATTACCATACATCAAAACCTAAGGATATAATATATGTCCTCATCCTTGCACTATAAAAATCATAATTGGATACATCAAACATTGATGTTTGCTTAGTATAGAAACCTCCTTGATAAAGACCCATAGTGTACCTTAGATCACTTTCAAGCCTTTACCAAAGGACATGATCTGATATCAATTGTTAGAGGTAGAATCACTTAGAGGGGGGTGAATTAGTGACCCTAGAAAATACAAATTCAATTTAAATCCTTTCAATTACTTAAACAATTACCATAAGCATTCATGAATCATACACATCATTCATAGTAATGAGCAAGAGAGATAATGTAAAATCAATAACATAACACAACACATATGTGAAAAAACCTCTTGGGGGAGAAAACCCACTATAACCTATAATTATATAACTATCCTATAAAATAAATATCCAATTTAGACTACCTAGAACTAATCAAGGAATTATCATTCATATTTATTGAGACTATAATTCACTAATGTGCTACCATAACTATCTAGTTGAGTTGTAACAAAAAATAGACCTTTAGCAAGTTTCACATTGTAAGGAGGCTACAACTCCCTTAAATGTTGATATTGCATAATAATAGTTATTACCACATCCACCTATGAGTTTATCTCTTCAACACCTAATGATGGACCTATGATTATTAGTCTTCACCTTTGCTCATACTCAAATAACAAGAACACTATTCTACTAATAGACTTATGACCTACAGGTCATATAAATAATTCTCAATCAATTCTTCTCTTTAAATTATCCATATATCACCCAACCTTTCCTTCACTTCACAACACTCTTCTCTCAAATGCAATCCCACATTTAAGTCTCTCATAAAGTCTAGAAACCAACACATTTAGTTTCACCATTTATAGAGCTAACATGATTATCAACATATTGGTCAGCCATTAGGGATGAATTAATGCTTAAGTCATATATCATATAAATAATAGCTCAATATAATGTTCAATTTTTGGCCATAGTATCTATGTGTCACCCTTAAGTAGCTATACCTTTTAATTAGGCCCTTGTATCTTTTATAGGTCTCATGGAGACCTATTTACACATTTATCAATTAATTGAATAATAAAATAATATATAACCACTTTCAAATGCATGGAACCATTCCATAAGATGTATATTTCCCCCTTAAATTCAAAAAACCAACATAGTACCCTTATACTTAAGCATAATTTGCTCACTCAACATTCTATGCACATAGTCAACTTATTAAGATTTATTCATATTGTATATGAATAATTATAAATTAATAATACATATATATCATCTTAATGTAGTCTAAAACACTCCCCAATATCTATTTCATAAATAGATATCAAGACAATATCAAAACAAGCTCAAACAATCTTCTCAGCTTACTTATATAATAGACATGAACACACAATCAACTCTGATCCTTCATAAATATGTATGTATACAATTTAATATATTAAAAAATATATTTTTATGTGTTATTTTGAGTCCTCTAAATTTTTTATTTTTACACCACGAGTAGATTCTACATAGATCAAAAGATATAGCCAAAATAAAAAACACTAGTTTTTCCTTTATAAATTCAAATATTCAAAAGCAAATAGTCACAATTAAACCTCAAACACTATGCTCACATCTTGTGTCCTCACTTTTTCATATGAAATTCAAACCATAGATCTTATCTTAACTTTAATTCATATTTTTGTAATTCTTAAATGTTAAATGTTGAACATGTTGAGCTCAACTCATGCAATCTAAAATTTTTTACTCCATGTACACCATCGATCTTCTGTACATAGCTCGATATTTAAAAATATAAAATATCTTTCACTTTGACCTTTTAATTTTAATGTTCACTATTGATATCAATTAGTATGAACACCCACTCACTAAAAATCCATGGAATAATCTCAATTTTTATCTTTGCTCAGTGTTAAACTTTGAACACTTGGCACCATCCTAATGATTCCTAACTGCTCACATAAATGGACACTGTCAATTTTTACCAAACATTTACTTGTGAAAAATGACTATGGGATACTTTGCAATTTTTTTAAAGGTCAAATTTAAACCTCCATAACTTTTACTTTGCTCAATTGCATGTTCAAAAATTTAGACCATACGATCTCCTCACATAAGAGAATCTAACCATGTGTCAAACTGATCCTAAAACCTTCAGACATGTTAGATATAGTAAAATTAAATTTCCTCTTAAAATTTATCTATCACAGAGCTAACAATGTAAAGAATTTCCTAGAAGGTCAACTTTACACATGCATGTTTGTTGATGCACTTCACTGTATGATTTGAAATTTAGTGAAAATGAACTAGGCACAAAAATAAACAAACCCATATGATCAATTTATTTTTAAATTTACACACGTGCAATATATTCCATCACAAAACTAATTACTTGACTCTTTCTTTCCTCATGCAAATTTGACTAAGTATGGGAAAACACTGTCAAACTGGAACCCAACTTTGCACATGTATATATTTTTATGTGCTTTGGCACATGATCTAAAATTTAGGTCAAATAAACTATGGAGTAATGCAATCACAATCTCATGACCAACTCCCCTTTCCTCATCCATATGTGGCAATGGTGATTTTATAAAACTACCTACTCATATTTTATGTCATTAGACCCAAAATATCTAGATGAAAAAAATGATGAATTAGGTGAATTCCACTCATACACACAAGATATTCAATCATCCTTGACCAATTATAGGACCCCTTTCACATTATCAATACTTCATACTCATCCTTAATCATATCAAACCATGTAAACTATAAATATCAACCAAGCCTTCTTCAAGTATACTAGGACAAACACATTGCACACTTTGTGATTGTCACTTAGACCATCAAGGCACTTCATCCACTCACCTGGACACATCCATGACATCATCATGATATCATTGACAATGCTTGAATAGATATATTTTATCATATTGACCTAAAAATTCTAACAAGTAATTATATTATGGAAATTGAGTTTTATTTTAATAACATCAACTCAAAGAAACTTATGTCTCTTGATGCTGATAAAATAAATTTGAAAAATGGCTACAATATAAAAACATATATTCAAGTCCATCAACATCTATTACATTTTTAATCCCATCCATAGAATGGAGGGTATACCGATCAAGCTCTAAATCACTGATGTGATCTCAATTACCTTCAATGACCTCAAAAAGGATTGCTTAATAGAAATGTTGAACCATAGGAATGAAAAAAACATAAAACTACTCATAAATGACACTTTATATTCATAAAAATAATTCTTTTAAAAACCTATTCAAAAATAAATACATATAATCCACTATCGCATAACGAAAGGACCTTACATACTTATATAGAAAACTATCTAATAATCAAATCATGAAAAATATATACTCATATAAGAAATGTGCCTCCAGCCACTTGGAATGAATAAGGATAATGGATGAAAGCATTTTCCACTTGGAGGAAAAGATAAAATACCATAGGTTAAAAGACAAAGATAAAAAGACAAAAAAATTTATCTAAAAGGAAAACACCACTCTTTTCATAGAAGAAATGTTGGTCCATGAGGAATGTATTCTAAAATGATCAAAATTTAGAGTGGAACCCTCTATCATGGAAACAAATATGGATTCCCATTCCACATGGACTATTATCTCCCCCCCCCACAACTTGCATATGCATCCAAAATTGATAGTGGACCTATTTATGACAAGATCAAACCTATATTTCATTGGTCCTCACATAGAATTTTTCCACCACATACTCTTACATGTGTCTATGGAACCACATGCCACTTAGTTAGTACAAAGATTATCATGATACCTCACCATTATGAGCAATGTCTCCACATCCTCCTCTTTTGGTTGAGAATAAATCAGCTCCTAAGAGTTATCCTAATTGTAATCTTGCCATTTATTATTATCAATATTCTTAAAATCTAATTCTATAATCCAAGTTTTTTTTTATCATGTGGCAATCGTTCTCATTATACAAAAAATTTGTTATAGCTTTTGTATGTCATGTGTACTACCTTTTTATCTAGAATTTTCACTACCTCTTATTTATTCTTGTTTGGAACTTGTTGATACTAATGTACATCCTATTCATCTTTCATTTCATTTTTTTTCCATGTAAATTATACAAATTGGAAATAGTAAATATTATAGAGATATAAAAATATATTGGGAAGATTATCTCCTAAGCATTGTCATTGATTGTATTTGCAATTTTATATGGACCAATTTTATTATAATTAATCTTGTTGTATGTTCCTATTACAAGTGTTTCTTTCCTAAAACCATTAATAAATCTCTTTAAAATACCTTTGATCTCCTCCAGACATCTTCTACAATTTTGTACATCTCATTACTCTACTACAAATTTCTTCTCAATTCTTCTTACAATTATTTTATATGGTTTACAAATGCCTTTGGATCATCACTAACTCTTTCTGAAATTGGTAACTATATTAAATATAAAACTCTAATGATCTCATAAACCACTTGAAATGGTGATTTTACTATTGACATGTGCACGAAAATATTAAATTTAAACTTAGTTGGTGGTAAAGCCAAGTCCCATTGCTTCGTCTTCTCTCCAACTATGCTTCTCAACAAATTCTCCAATATTATGTTTACAAATTATATATCTCCATCTATTTGTGGGTGATATCCACTATTGAATTATAGTTCTTTATGCAAGTACT
>JARHVA010004589.1:1015000-1032500 GCA_037957365.1 Torreya grandis
TAACCCTTTATCATGGAAACCCAGTTGGAGTCCCTTTCTATATGGATAGTTACCCACACCACTTTCATGTGCATCCAAAATAGCTAGTGGAGCTATTTATGACAAGATCAAACCCACCTTTCATTTGTCTTGACATAGAATTTCTCCCCCATATACTCTTCCATGTGTACATATAGATTGTGGATCCACATATTACTTAGTCAAGAATAATAGTGTCTTGACTATGATAATTATCCATGACTGAGAACATCTAAGACTGGTTATTGTAGATCAGCCACACAATTATTGAAGCAAAAAATGAAAGAGAGAGAAACAATGAAAACTAGTATATATAATACAACATTCCATAATGAATAACTCACTAATTTTAAATTTACAAACAGGTTAGCAAATGTATAACACCCCTTATAATATTGTAAACCCCCAAAATCCAAAATAGTTGGTCAATAGTCAATTGGTCAAAGGAGTGCCACTCACTACCTAAAATAGGCAATAAAGGTAACACCTTATGACATGCACACCTAAGTAAGATAATGTCACAAGTGTATGCAAAACATAATAAATTAAAAATAAATTCCTACACTAACATCCCCCATAAGCATAATTTAAGTGGGTGGAATAAATGGGTCTCTACAACATGTCCAAATGAGGTACCCATGCAGAAAGTGACTCTCATAAAGTTGAGAAAATGTGAAAACTCATAGTAAAAATTTCTCCCCTCACCCCCTATAAAAAGTGGATAGGATAAAATTTTAAAATAGAGATAAAAATCCCCATAAAAGATGATGTTGAAGTTGTCCACACTCCAAGTATAGCTCATAAGATGACCAATGTTGATAATGAGATCTACTACTTGAAGACTACACAAGCTATATCTACATTGAGCAATGTTTTTTTCCTTTGACCAAATGAAAAACATGAGGTGTGCACTATAATTATTTCTATTACACAAGGGAAGATGAAGGTATTTGTAAAAAAACTCTGAGTGTGGTTCAAAAAAAAGTGTGGCATAGGTCTGGAAAGAATGAATATAAGAACTAGATGTAATGCCACTGAAGTGAAACTTTAGAAGTAGGTGAAGTGAAGAGTCAATCAACCTAGAGTAATTAAAGTGTCCTCCTAGTGCTTTATGGATATCTAACCAATTTTTAGTCCCTATACACGGAACTATGCTCCTTGTGAATATTCAGAGGGCAAACTAATATATGTAATGTGTGTGAAATGAAAATAGAGGTGGTGAAGGATGGTAGAGTATCATGTTTTTATAGAATAGACTGTCTGATGTCTGAAAAGTCTTGGATCAGTATACATGCACCTTGTAATGTCTAAAGTGGACTAAAGTTAGGTGGATCAGGAAATGATTCCTTAATTTTTTAAATGTGACAAGGAGATGATGGGGGTGTGTCCACATCATTATCATAGTCATATGTGATAGAAAAAGAGTCTGTAGTCTTAGAAATGTGATTAGGCTCCAAAGTCTCATCAAGTATAATTGATTTTAATGAAGAAGAATGACATGTAAAATTCACTAAAGCAATGTCCATGGAAAGAGGAAAGCACATCTCAATAACCCTTGAAGCTAAACAAGAGAATGTATATGAATCACACATATCCATAGTCTGAATATCCATAGGAAAAAAAGAATCATCAATGGTCTCACAAGGTGTACCCTCACTAAAAATAATAGTCCTATATATTATCAATATGTGATGGCTCTAGATGAGAAACATCATGAACATGAATGGAAGTAGAATATGTAATTAGACAACTAAGGTCTAGTACAATCTCATGCTCTAGCAGTGGCTTGATAGAAATAAGAGCACTATCCACCATAGATGTGTCATCACCAAAAATTGAAGCATGAAAAAAGTGTATAATAGTATGTGAAGAGACAATAAGAATCATAGGTGGAGGTGTGACATAGATCTCAGTAAGATCTTTGAAAAGAGGCTCTAGGATGCTCTAAACTCTATGTTTATCTTCCCCTCAAAAAGAGAGAAAATAAGAAGATAGAGCTACAAAGCCACATAGAAGATGATGTATAAGTTTTCTACACTACAAGTATAGCTCATAAGATGACCAAAGTTGATAACAAGATCTATTTCTTGAAGATATTAAAAGTTCCATCTACATTGAGCAATGTTTATTCCTTTGGCCAAAGGAAGAACACAAGGTGTGTAATGAAAGTATGCACATTCCAAAATGGAAGACAAATTTAGTAGTATAAATAAATTTGAGTGTGGTTCAAAAAAAAAGTGTGTTATAGGTCTGGAAATATCATATATAAGAACTGAATGTAATGTCACTAAACTAAACCTATCAAAATTAGGTGATGTGAAGAGTGAAGCACCCTAGAGTAATGAAAGTGTCCTCCTTGTGCCTAATGGATGTCCAACAAAGGTGTAGTTCTTATATAAGGAACTATACTTGTCATGAATAGTAAGAGGGTAAACTAATTTATGCAATGAGGGTGCAATGGAAATAGAGGTGGTGTCCCATCTCTATATAATAGACTATCTAATGTTTGACAAGTCTTGGATTAGTATTCCTACACCCTATAATGTCTAAAGTTGATTAGAGTTAGGTGGATCAGGAAATTACCCCTCAATATTTGAAAGGTGATAGGGAGATGGTGAAGGTGTGTCAACATCACTACTATAGTTTTATGTGACAAAAAAGAGTCCTTATACATCTTAATAAATCTTGTATTTGAAGAAGAAACTGCATATGAATCATGCATATCTACAATTTGAATATCTAATTGAAAAGAAGAGTCATCAATGCCCTCAAAAGGTGTACCCTCACTAAAAATAATAGAGTCCTATAGAGTACCAATATGTGATGGATCTAGATGAGAAACATCATGCACATGAATAGATGTAGAATATGCAATGGGATAGTTAAGGTCTAGAAAAATCTCATCCTATAGTGGTGGTTCGATAGAAATAAGAGAACTGTCCACCATAGATGTGTCATCATAGGAAATAAATGTATGAAGAAAGAGTATAATAGTCTATGAAGAGATAATAGGAAGCAAAGGAGGAGGTGTGGTGTAAATCTTAATGATATCTATCAAAAGATACTTTAGGATTCTCTAAATAGTGTAGGGACCCTTTGTATGCTCCACATGGAAATGAATATCCATTTAAACATGTAACAATATGGTAAAAAGAACCTTATGACAAGTGTTAACCCATTTATCAAACCTAATAAGATCAATGGGATTGAAAAAATGTCCATAGAGAAATGGAATAAGATTCTTTCATGTGAGCAAGTGTTCCATATACACACACCAAGAAACATAGTTAGTCTTCTTAAGAAGAACCATTGGTATAAGATCAACTCTCCTCATATGGAATATCTTAAATTGAGTCATCATGACTAAGAAAAGACACCAAGGAAGTGCAAGACTGTATAACAAACTCTACAAGAATGCTAAAATTTTACATGCTCAAGATAGGGATGTTAGACAGTTCTGAGAATGTATCCATGTGAGAAACTAATGCATGAATTTATAAAAATAATGCACATTCATAATAGCGATGTAAGGCATAGCCAAAAATGAATCCAGGTAAGATCAATAAGTGCAAGAGATATAAGGCATAAAGTAATATGGCCCATAGCAAAGGAAATCCCTAAAAGATATGGCTCTTTATAAATTTAGTGAATTTTACAATTCAAATAGGACTAATGCGTGTAAACTTAAATAATGTGAAATTTTTCAAAAGATGACACTCAATTCCAAGATATGGATTATAAGTTATAACGCAATCAACTTCCTCTAAGTGAGGCATATATAATGAAACTTGCACTAAAATTTAAATGCTTGAATGTTTTAAATATCAAGCATGTCATATAACCACTCATTGAAATCAAAACATAACTATGCACCTCCTCAAGACAACTAAAGTAAAAAGAAACACCTATTTATACACCCCTATGTGTTCTTGAATGAAAAAGGCCTCTTTGAGGGGGTTTTAATTTAACAAAAAGATTTTTTTAAATTAATAATTAAAAAACAACAAAATTTTAAAACAAGAAAGTTTAGAGAAAATTTAGGTTTTAAAATTTATCTTTTTGGAGAATGAATTGAGCTGTATAGTTATGCCACATTAGATACATAGGTATGGAAAGTGATCTCGCCAATGGAGGAGTATGACATCTTGGGGTTTTCCATAGCTTGAAGTAGTTATATAAAGATGAGTTTAGGTGATGGAAACCTTGATTTCTCTACTTCAAAGTTAGAAGAGACTAGGTAATATTGGTTTGGAAGATGAATGGCTATAATGAATTGAAACTAGAAACAAAGTTTCGTAGCAAAAGAGGCATCACCCAAGGCCATACTTCGTTGTCACTAGAAATATTTTAACTTATAACCTCTTTGAGCTGAAAATATAACTCTCATAAGTATGCCAAAACAATAAAAATAGCCTTGAAGGTGGACTACATGAAGATCTAGGAAGAAAATAAAAATATAGGAATGTTAAACAACAAGTCTAGATTAGTTTGAGGCTAGATGGGAGGCATTACAAGTTTGGTGGTAAGCTGAGGAAAGAATAAATTAGATTGTTGATGTCCTATTGAGCTCAATATCAAGATAAAATAAAATAAGCAAAGCCAAACATAGGTGTTATTTTCTTGGATCTGAGCCATATCTCTATTGAAATTAGGTTGTGGTTGAGTCACACAAAAGTTCCTGATAGTCCTATAAAAAATAAAAGCTTTGAGCTATGGTAAGAAAAATTTGATGTTGAGCCCTAGTAGGGTCCAAAATGCATCCTTGAAGGTTCCCAATAAGTTACCAATGCTAAGGACTAAAATATCTATAACAAAATCAACCACTATTGAGAGTTGAGAACAAGTGACACATAAAGAACATTTTCACCAACTCTAGGTTTGTATTGACACAAAAAAATTGAAATGAGGATAGGGATATAGGAAACATAGGTAGGCCATTATATTGTTCAACTAACTAGTTATACTGAAATAGCACCATCACTAAATAGACCTTCCAACAATATGAAAGAACACAATAAAATAGAATCTAGTGATCATTATCAGCACCCATGATTTAAGACCATGTGAGAATCATCCATGATTGAGGACATCCAAGATTGGTGACTATAGATTGACCGCATAATTATTGAAACAAGAAATCAAAGAGAACAAAACAATACAAATTAAAATATTTAATGAAATATTCCACCATGAATAACTCACTAATGCCACATGTACAAATAGGTGAGTAAATGTGTAACTCCCCCTAAAATAATTAAGACCCCCAAATCTAGAATAGTTATTCAATAGTCAACCAGTTAGAGGAGTAACTCCCACTACCTAAAGTAGACAGTCAAGGTAATTCCCTATAACATGTACACCTAAGCAAGCTAATCTCACACGTGTAAAAATAAAAATAAAGGAGAAATAAAAACCTAAACTAATATCGACACCTCACTAGTGTAACTAGTGTCTCTACATCACCATGCAAGACTTTTTCGTTCATACTTTCTTGCATTATTTATGGGTCAAAATTAAAAAGTTCATGCCACATGCATGCATAAGGGGACATTGTTTATGCTACAATGTGAATGTCATGGTAGAGTAGCCTTTAGTTAAGATATTTGGTCCTAGATGCGCATATAGTTGTTAGGTTTAAGTCTCAAACATGAAAGAGTGCCCACATCCTACATTTAGAAGGAGAATATACTCTACAAATATAAAGAAAAAACTTATACATTCCTTTCGATATTCATTGTACCCTCGGGGAAACTACTAGTATTAATTCAAATTGTAAGTGTATTGGGTGGTAGGTAATGATAAAGTGAAAGGGGAATGATATGAAGCACTAGTTCATTGACCTCTTCCCTTGTAGGGTGGAAAGCATGGAAGTGAGTTTTTCCCCTATCTACTCTCTACATAATTATATTCAGATTTAAACCCTCAAGGAGTTTTGTAGCTTTCTTTGAGGCATTCAACTCAAAAATATATGTGAAACTTGATTAGACATATGTTTTTCCCTTACTTCATGGAGTACCAATTAAAAAAATATTAATTTAATTAATAACAACCTAAAAAACATTCATTTAATTTAGGTTAGTGCCTACATAATCCACACCAAAACCTAGCTACACTACCCATGCAAATATTTACTAAATTACGCAGACCATAAAAAGCATGCTTGAACGTAGTTCACAATTTTAAATCCTAATTAAGAGACATTAATCAAATTCAATTACGAAAGCTTAGATTGGGAATAATCTATTGCATATTTAAAGTTGGCATGTTTTTCGCCATCCAATCTAATAAGAGATTGGAATATTATCCATTGCAATGCTAAATATTTTCATATCCATTTGAGAATGAAAATAGTGAAACAATAACCAATAGGAGGAATTAGACATATGCAGCTTCGAATGGCATAAAGATTGACAAAAATATATGTTCAAGTCAAGGGGAAAAATTATTGACATGTACTATGCCATTTTTCATGCAGTTAGGGATGACAACAGTTGAAAAGTATGTTAGATATGTGACAACAAAGTTCAATTTTGGATTACTTTGCAGCATGGTTTATAACCCAATTTTACAAGGGGTTGTGGGGGGGCAATGTCCCCCCACTATTAACATAGGATAGATCTAGGAGGCATGGTAACATTCTCATGAACCACCCCTGGTCGGGATTCAAAGGCAGTGCTCCTAAAGAAGAAAATCAAGGATTCAAACCCCTATTTCTAAGAAGATGAATTCCAGTATATTCTATTTTTAGAAGAAAAGTCTTAATGGTATTTTTTCACATTATTTTCAGAAGGAATCCTAATAGTGCTTTACCAATTAGGTGTATTTAACTATGTGGAGTTCATATGCAATCTACACAGCAATTTCACAAGTAATATGTTCATGATGGAATTAATAAAGCTTGATATTTTACATTGTGGATGTTTTCTTACTTACTAAAATTTTACCAAATAAATCATGTGTTTTGTCTCATGTATATTGAATATTTGTTTGTTTAATTATCTCTATAATTTTTTTATGTTATTTTTAAATAATTATAGAGTGTGTCATTTGGTTAAAAAACATGAAACATAGCCTGTAAAAGTGGTGGTTTTGCAGAATTATAGTATTTACTAAACAAGGCAGTTTCAAGTGCATTGATCAAGTTATGGTGCAATTGCAAGGAGGAAGTTTTTTTTTTTCCTTTTTCGTTACAAAATAGTATTTCCTTTATTTTTACTATTGGCGGGTTATACCGGTCGATCCTGGGTGACAGTTGTTAAGGTTGCAGTGTTCTTTGCCTTGGTTCTTAATGTCCTCGTGGCTTTGGCAAGTTCTCAAGCACCTGCTTCTGCTCCCATGAGTGATGGTAAGATGTGACATGTTATTTTTTCTCCTTTTATGTCAAATGAAGGTTTTAATCATTTCAGAAAGTGCACATTTTATCATAAGAAATGAGATTTTAGAGGGTTTGTGAGTGATGGTAAGATCTGACACCTTATTTATTCCCCTTTTATGGCAAATGAAGGTTTTAGTCATTGCAGAATGTGCACATTTTTTAGAAGGTTTGGCTTAAAATAATAGGATTTATGTTGATTTGTATTAAGATTATAGCATTTGGCTAGGATTAATGGGATGCATGTGTTTTAGGGACTGCTACTGACTAGCGCATAGCATACATGTTGATGTTTGTAGCGCTAGTGCTGACACAACTAATCCATCCGATGGATGCATTTGCTTTTTCTGTTGTATTATATAACCTGTAGCATTTATTTCCCCACTGGGCAGAGGGGTTGTGGATTTTAGTTGTGATTCACCATTTATAATTGGGGAAGATTGATTTACATATTTTAGTGTATTCAGATGTTTCTGATTTAACGGGATCTTCATTATATAATATTCTTTTGGCCAAACTCTTCACCTATTATTCTTCTTTCTGTGGGAGGCTATATTTTCTTCAATGGTGGTCAGTGGGCGCCATTACATTCATTTGTAAATGTTACTTTGTATTTAATTCTTTTTAGTCAAGTAATGTAGCATTTTTGCTATATTCATTGATGTCTTCCTCATTGTTATCCAAAAACCAAATGTCACTTTTGGTAGTTTTGCAGTTTACTCAGCAGTAGATTACCCAAAATAAAATTATGTTTTCGTTAAAATCTAGGTTTGCTGTTCATCGTACCTTTCCACATTAAATTTGAATAAAATTTATAACCCAATTTATACAATTTGCAATCTACACCACATGTACAATATTTTTCCACAAGCCAGTTTGTGCAGTATGCAAACTGCACCACATCGACAACATTTTCAAGGTTTACGATGCCATTCAGGTGAACTTATGTGCATTAATGTCGTCGGCATGCCAGCTAGTCAAATAATTTGTCTACTAATGTCAGCCCATCAAATCACTGCCATATCGTCTAGAGTTTCACCATCATGAAAATAGACACAGGAAATCCGAACTATCATCGTGCCGAGCTGAGGCGGCGAAGATGTCAACAAGTGGCTGTTTTTTTCCAGATCGACGGGTAACGTCTCGCCATAAATGTCCACATACGATAGGATGAAAAAACGTTAGGTTTTGCAGTAAATGTAAGACGAATCTTTCAATACTCTCACATATGCCTCCCGCTTAGTATGGACACATTGAATATTAAGAATAATCAGAAGATCAAAGAGTGATAAATAAAACTTAAATTTTTTTGTGGTGAAAATAAGACGAAACATTTAAACCACAATTACAGAGTCATGACATCATTAAATTTCTAAAAATAAAGTTCAAAATTCACATTATAAAGATAAATCATGGGAAGTGAAAAAAAAGTTTATAAAGTCGTTTGGATCTTAATATACATTTTAGACTTTAAATTAAAATAAGACATTTTCAAATATATTAACATATTTTTATTTTTAGATTATAATAAATTTATTTGTTATTAAAATGTATATATGATATGAATAATAATATTTGAAGTGTAATTTAAAATATATAAATGTAATTACTAACTAATTCTTTTTAAAAATATTATTTAATTAAAAAACAATTAAATTAAAACACAAATAAAATTATAATATAAATTTAAATTTAAAAACATATTAAATAATTAAAAAATAATCATTTATAAATAAAAATGTCCTTATACTTTCTTCACAACAAAATATTTTATTCAACATTCATCCAAATAGTTTTAACATGTTTTATGCAATGCATAAGTTAATAAAACATAATCTAAGTAAATTGGGACAAGACCTTATCGTGATGAACATTACGTCAATACTTATTAGCTATTTTGACCTAAATATTATGACATGACTAGTTTTGAATCTTATCATCTACATTTTTTATTGGGAATGTTAATGGAATGTTACAATTTTATGACCTAAACCTTATAAATGTTTTATTTATAATTAATAAATTAAATTTATGTTAAATTTTAATTTTTATTATTTTTTAAACATTGTTATTTAATATTGTTTATTATATATTTGAGAAAGTAAAATGAAATTATATCGGACAATTATTTTTTAAAGGTTTTTTGTTTTTTTAAAATATATGTTATGAGCTTTTGTATGACTAAGAAATTATAATCATTCACTTGAATTCTCAAAATAAAAGAGAAAATATTCTACATCATGATCAAATACATATCAAATTTAAAATCAAAATTAACTTATCACATTCAAAATAGACATCAAATTTAATTTCATAATTAATTATTTGTGCATGAAAATTACGATCCTTTTACTATACAAAACTATAATTATAACATCTTCAATAGGGTTTTTAATTTTATCTCTTTACTATCCACAACTATAATTATAACATCTTCAATAAAGATTTTTATTTTATCGTCTTATTTTTAAATCATGACACATCCATTTATAAAAAGTTCAATATATTTATATGCAAATATATTTTGAATTTTTAAATTATAATATAATTTAATAGATCTATATAATAACATTACTATTGAAACAATTATTTAATTAATATGTGTTACCAAGCTTCTAAGCCTTCTAACAATACTATGACAATTAGTATCTAAATCATTTTACACTAGTTAAATGTTTGTTGACCGTCACAAAACATTGCTATGTTGGTTTTTAGATTTGTGAAGTCTTTATATCTGTTTATTTAATAATTTGGAAAAACAATAGATGACATTTTTAAATAATTCAAATGCTTTTGCCAATCAAAAACTTATTTGTTCTATTGAGTTGGATATTTTTGAATTTTTTAAAATCTGTCTGAAAACACGGACAGTAGGATAAAATAAATAAATTGGTGTCTTTGTCTTTCCTATTAATAATATATTGATTTGAAATTTTTAAATAGTTTAGAAAATAAGGTTAAAATTGGATCAAAATTGAACTTGTCGCGGAGATTTTTTTTGGTCCTTTCCTAAGTGGGAAGTTCTTCACATGGATGAGTTTCAACCTGTCAATCAATCACGTTAGCTTATGCTGTGCAAACAACCCATCTCATGGGTCTCTTCCTCTTCAAAAAAAAATATTTTTCTTCTGCTTTAAGCATTTCGAATAGCGAATCATTCGTTTATTGAATCAAAGATCCATTTGAATCATTTATTTGGTCAAATTTAAAAGGCTGGTTGTATAAAAGGAAATAATCTTTTGACAAACACTGATTTTCTGAGAGGATAATTAAAAAATCTATACATGAATCATGTTAGATCGTTCACTTCCGCGTTCAGTCATGGGGGCTCATATTCTTTTTCTTCTGGTTTAATCATTTCGAATAGAGAATAATTCGTTCTTTCATCTAAAATCCGCATGAAAAGAAATGATATTTTGACAAACACTAGTTTTTTCAGAGGGTAATTAAAAAATCCATGCACGGGTTATGGTAGATTCTTGACTTCCTCGTCGACTGACGGGGGCTCAGATTCTTAGGGTAGGTGTTAAGCACGTCCAATGCATGACTTAGGCACTAAAGCAAAGCGTGGTCTACACCAGCTATCAAATTTCAAATTCATCCACCCTGTAAACATAATTTTTACGTATGGTTCGATATGTTTATTCACAAATGTTAGAAATTGTACAAATTCCTATTTTGGTGGCTATTTCTCACTTTACATCCATTCATAATAATGAATGTTTTTGGACTTCAGATACTTTCGTTGTTATTTAATTTCTTTTGGACTTCTGATCTGCGTTATTTTACTTAAATATTTCCATACATTTATTCTCTAATGTTTAGAAACAAACACACATTTAGCATTGTAAATATAAATTAGATTATTGATTTATTAAAGTATATAAAAAAAATTACCCCGCTCTTTTTTTTTTTTTTAATTAATTTATTTATCGGTAGAAAACCAAATAAAACAGGTCCGATGATGTCAAATTCCAGGCTTGCCCTACATGCTCCTTTAAACTCAAATTCCCACCTTGCCAGTTGTGCCATTGCCTACTTGAAATCTTGATCAATTGTCAAATTCAAACCCATCACAACCCATCAAAAGGCTTTGAACCCGTCACAGAAGTCTGTAAAAAAATGGCAGGAAAAAAATTGTAAAATTTAAAAATTGCATGATAATTAAAAAGTGCATATTTACTATAAAAATGATAAAAGAATGGTGAGGTTTAAAAATGCCCGTCAATCAGTCTTAGTCCTACCATCCTAGGCTCTAGTCCATCCCTACGACTGCAATGTCACTACCTATGTGGCAAGCATTTCCAATCGGACTCTCAAGTGGTTGAATGGATAACTATCCACTCCTGATCCCACTTCAAGTCCCACAAAATTCCATCAATAACATTTATGTGACACAAAATTCCTAGTCTGACATTTCCACTAATACTTTAAGTTGTTTTAAAAAATTAATTAATTCACAAGTTAATCGCAGTACTCTATCTCTCACAAGTTGCAAAATCACAAAGTAAAGGCATTTATGATGCTCTACAAGGCTGTTTATTAACCGAAGTTTCAACCAATTAGATTTGTGACATGCAAAGTTGTTTACGAACTCCATATATTGATTACAACCTGCAAATTTAGGTAAGTACTCAACCTCCCCAATTTATTAAGCAAGTAAATCAAAAAGGAAGTGTTATGATAGGCATTGGCGACATGAAATTTTAGAAAGAAGTTTTTAGGGAGGGTTTTATCTTACATTCATAACATTATTTCAAAGTTTAATCCATTATCCAACTATGCTTTTATTTAGTAAATTAGGGTAATTAATTATTTTAAAACTATAAAAATATAAAATTGTGTAAGGTTTAAAATTTTATCTTGAATATAGATTTTAAGTATTTCGATTTGACTATAAAATTGTGAAAAGATATTTTACATACATACATATATGTATATATACATACATATATATAGACACACACACACACACACACACACACACACACACACACACACACACATTTTCATGAGACCAATCTGAGTGTAAATTACCAATCTCAATTCTCACTATAAATTAGTGTTATAATTATATAAAATCACTCACTCTAATTATGAAAGTCATAGTAAATTACACACACACACACACACACACACACACACACACACACACACACACACACAAATTAAATTCCAATCTCACGTATAATTACTCTTATAAATATATATAAATGAGACTAATCTCAAGTTAAATTCATTTTATAAAGGGCATTGAGTGTCGATGGATGCAATTTTGGGTATTTTGAAAAAAAAAAAAAAAAATAAAAAATAAATATATATATATATATATATATATATATATATATATATATATATATTACTAATTTGGAGTGACTATATGTAGTTTCATTTTTATGAGACCAAATTAAGTGTCAATTATGAATCTCAATTCTCACTATAAATCAATATTATAAATATATAAAATCACTCATTGTAATTAACAAATCAACACACACACACACACATTTCATTTTCACACGCACACACACACATCAGTGGTTGAATTTGAACCCATCATAACCCATCTTTGTTGATGTAATAAGTATACAGTTTTCCTTAAAAATTTAAAATAACAATAAATTAGTTGTGTTTCATTTTCACGAAACCTATCTCCCTGTGACTTGTGAAAGATAGAGTATCACTAAGCTTGAAGTTTGTACATTCATAGTCTACTTCTAGTAGCCACTAGTACCTTACCATTATTACTTATTAGCAACTAGTAATGCATTCAAATGAATTTAGTGAATTAGTTTGGTTTTCAATGCTGACTAGTAGATTGGAAGAGAATATTAGCAATATCAATAGAAATGACCATTGACAAGTTATAACTAAAAGTTTCAACTAAATGCATTAGTTGATTTTTTTAAAAATTTAAGGTTCTAACATAAATGTGGGATTGATAATTTTTTGTCCCATAAATGCCATTAATAGAATTTCATGGGATAGAGAGTGGGTAGTTATTACTTGTTAACTTGTTGTTTGTTCACCTTCTTGAGTGTAAATTACCTAAAATACCAATCTAAATTCTTGTCGCAAATTAGTATTATAGATATATTAATGGCATTTATGGGACAAAAAATTATCAATCCCACATTTATGTTAGAACTTTAAGTTTTTTTTAAAATCAACTAATGCATTTAGTTGAAAATTTTAGTTATAACTTGTCAACGGTCATTTCTATTGATATTGCTAATATTCTCTTCCAATCTACTAGTCAGCATTGAAAACCAAACTAATTCACTAAATTCATTTCATTGCATTACTAGCTGCCAATAAGTAATAATGGTGAGGCACTAGTGGCTACTAGAAGTAGACTATGAATGTACAAACTTCAAATTTAGTGATACTCTATCTCTCACAAGTCACAAGAAGATAGGTTTCATGAAAATGAAACACAACTAATTTATTGTTATTTTAAAATTTTAAGGAAAAGTGTATACTTACTACATCAACAAAGATGGGTTATGATGGGTTCAAATTCAACCTCTGATGTGTGTTTGTGTGTGCGTGTGAAAATTATACACACACACACACACACACACACACACACACACACACACACACACACACACAGATGTGTGTGTGTGTGTGTGTGTGTGTGTGTGTGTGTGTGTGTGTGTGTGTGTGTGTGTGTGTGTGTGTGTGTGTGTGTGTGTGTGTGTGTGTGTGTGTGTGTGTGTGTGTGTGTACAGACACAAATATATACACATATATTTGTGTGTGTACACACACACACACACACACACACACACACACACACACACACACACACATATACATATTTCATTTTCACACACACACACACACACACACACACACACACACACACACACACACACACACACACACACACACACACACACACACACACACACACACACACACACACACACACACACACACACACACACACATCAGTGGTTGAATTTGAACCCATCATAACCCATCTTTGTTGATGTAATAAGTATACACTTTTCCTTAAAAATTTAAAATAACAATAAATTAGTTGTGTTTCATTTTCATGAAACCTATCTCATTGTGACTTGTGAGAGATAGAGTATTAATAAGCTTGAACTTTTTACATTCATAGTTTACTTCTAGTAGCCACTAGTGCCTCACCATTATTACTTATTGGCAGCTAGTAATGCATTGAAATGAATTTAGTGAATTAGTTTGGTTTTCAATGCTGACTAGTAGATTGGAAGATAATATTAACAATATCAATAGAAATGACCATTGACAAGTTATAACTAAAAGTTTCAACTAAATGCATTAGTTGATTTTAGAAAAAACTTAAAGTTCTAACATAAATGTGGGATTGATAATTTTTTGTCCCATAAATGCCATTAATATAATTTCATGGGATAGAGAGTGGGTAGTTATTACTTTTTAACTTGTTGTTTGTTCACCTTCTTGAGTGTAAATTACCTAAAATACCAATCTCAATTCTTGTTGCAAATTAGTATTATAGATATATAAACCCAATCTCACTTTAAATTAGTATTATATCTCTCTCTCTCATATATATATATAATATATATAAATATATATATATATATAAAAATATATATACTTTTATAATATATATAATACTAATTTAATGGGAGATTGGTCTCTTTAAAAAATTAAATAATACAACTCATTTATTTTTATTATAAGACAAAGTGTATACTTATTACATCAACTTATTTGTAATACTCTATGGTGATGGCTATTACGTTATTAAATCCTAATGTTCTCATTAGTCAGCGCTTCTAGAAGAATGCCATTCTAAATTTTGGAAATGATTTTAAACCCTTACCATTATAAAATAATAAAATATAATTTTTTTTATTGAGATTATAAATGATTTTGGAAATGCTTTTAAATCCTAATTTTTAATCCTAATATTAATATTACACTCTAGTATATGGGACTTATTACTTTTATACTTTTAATTTTTATTTTATTTTTCTCATTAAGTATAAATTTTGAAAAAATGGTTTCTATTGGTCATCTTAAGAAGTATAAAAACCAAATATCACATGCTAATGCATTTAGTATCACTCAAGATTTTAATCAACAATGATAGTCCCAAAATGAAGACTTTGATGTTCATTTTCATGAAGAAAACTATGATTCAGATGGAGAATACATTTGGGAAGAAGAAAAATCACCAAAGAAATAAAGAAGAACATTCAAGTCCAAATGGAAAAGAAGATTTCCATGGGATTATGGTATAAAAGACTAAAATGGTGTTGAAAGGATAAAATTTTCTTGGTGTGTAAAATTTAAAAGAGATAATATATTTGTTAAATATGGGAGTACCACCCTTCAAGTCAATAGTCTAAGAATACATGTAGAATTAGAGCCTCATAATTTACTTTCCATCCTTTAGAGTTAGAAATAAAGTGAAGTAGTATTCTAATTACCAAACATATAGAAATAATGGTAGACGTTGAGAAGGAGAGAATCATATATGTGATAAAAACTATGTAATTTGTTTTCATACATCATTTAACTTTATAACTCTATAAGACATTTTATGACTTGAATATGTATAAAATCACTCCACACGTCTTTAACAAATGAATACTCTATATATACAAATACCACATTTGGGAAAAAAATTCTACAACTTGAAAATGAGGTATATTGGAAAAAATTAAAAGATGATATTTTATGTAGTCCATTTTAATAAATTTTAGTTGATGAAAGTATTGATCTGCATATACAAATACCACATCTGGGAAATAGTTTCTACAACTTGGAAAGGAGGTATATTGGAAAAAATTAAAAGATGTTATTTTATGTAGTCCATTTTACTCAATTTTAGTTAATGAAAGTATCGATCAGACTATAGAACAATATTTGGTAGGTTACATTACATATATGACAAGTGAAGGAAGATATAAATGTGTAACAATTTTTTTTTGTTTCCTTCAAATAAATGTTGGAATAGTTTAGTCTATCTATGATACTATGATATGTCTTTTAGTAGATAAGAATTTATCCTTGATGAAGCTAGTTGGATTTGGATCTTTTGGAGATTATATTATGAGGGGTATCCGTAGAGGTCTATCTACTAAGATTCATCGAGATGCCCCTTAATTATTATATATTCATTATTTAGCTCATTGAGAAGCATTACCAATAAATGATGCTTGAATTTATTTTATAGAGATATAATTTATTGACAATTTTAGAAATAAAATTTATTTATGGTTTGAAAAATCTCCTAAAAGACATGGATCATTAACAGATGTAATACAGACATTTCAAATAAGTCTATTAGAGGTCTTAAAAATTCATCAAATTAGGTGGATCTCTATAGGAAATGTCATGGAAAGGCTTCTGAAACTCATGCCTATTTTGTTGAGAGAATGGGGATTAAAGGATAAAAAATGTATGCTTTGGAAAGAATTTTTTACATATAATTTTGCATTCATTTACTTATAGATGTGCTTATTGAGTTAAATTAGATGAAAACAATGTTTTAATACAATCATGTTGAAATTACTTCAATTGACACTAACTTCGATATTACTATTGACATGATTCGTAGAAGATTTCAAAGAGACATATTTGGCATAGGTACAATACATATTTCATATTTTTAAAGTAGAACACAAGGAGAAAAAATTGAATATGCAGATGGAGTAGGTAAAATACATATGCATCCATTCATATTTGAGATCTTGCTTAACACATAAAGGTTATGGACATGAGAAGATTGCATTAAATTGTAAAAAAGTTTTATGATGAAGGTTATTGACTCTCTAGATGCAAGGTTCATAGATTTACTTATTTTTAAAACAAGTTTATATGAAAAATTTAGTTTTGGTAACTCATCTATTGTAGATATTATCAAGTGTTTAGGTGATATGGATGAATTTATTTGTACTATTTATTTGTAGCATGGGATATTTGTGAGAGTGAACCTGAATGGTTTGAAATATTTCAATTTTTAATGCAGATATTGTAAGTTATTCTTATTAATCCAGTCAACACAAAAGATGATCGATGTAGACTTTATTTGAAAATATTGGTTATGTTAATGTTTCTTTTCTTTTGTGAAACTCATGCTCT
>JARHVA010004589.1:1042500-1100000 GCA_037957365.1 Torreya grandis
CATAAAGGATGGGATGGAAACCTATGTTGGATATAAATAATGAAAGAATGTTCTAGATTATGAATGTTTATTATCTCATTATTATATGCTAGAATATATATTTCTTTTTGTCATTTTCATCTCTATCAATGAATAGTTGAGATTCTTATTTCTAATTCCCAACAAGATTTATATCAACAAAACCTTACTGAACATATTATTTCATAGCCATATATATCAAAACTACATTTGGTAGGTATGTAGACATGATTTAAAACTTCCAAAAAAATATTATATGGGATCAAATTGTAAAATTTGTATTGTGTGCATAAAACAAAGGTCATTATCTATAGATCTAGAAAATTTGTTATTCATTTGATTATGTAATCTAGTGGATTCCATGTATTTATAAATCCACCATAAAACCAATTTTTTTATTTCTATTTAAAGTGTATTTTTAGTCCATGTTTTTTACATTTTGATCACTGTTAAGTTAATTAAACAAACACATGTTAATTAATACTACCACTGATCCTTAAAATAAATAAATGAAGCAATAACTTATTTATATATTCTTTTGGCATTTTTATATACACTAAATTCAAGTATTAAACACATAGAAATGTCAACATTGACCTATAATTTATGACATGACTTGCACATATCCAAACAACTTTTATTCATATTTATCACCTTTACATGCTTAGATATGAATCCAACCCTTAAATTATTTTGACAATCACCTACATGAACTGTTGGTATAGGATTTTTCCTACTTGTAGTTTTACCTGAAAGATCGTTAGTCAACTTGCTTAGTGTTATTAAGGCCATTATGTTAAGATACACTTAATGTGTTTTTTAAGAGTGAGTTAAATTATTTCCTTTTTGGTGACGTAATATTTCACTATATAATTTAACTCATTTGTAATTTTTGACTAATGGACTAATATGAAACTTGTTTTTGCTTTACACTTCTCTCACCTGAACCCAAGTTTCATGCATTTCTTTGATGTATAGATATCTTATAAAATTCTAACATGTTATTATAGATCTCATCTAATGGTTATTTTGCCATTTTTGAAATCTATGGTGTGATCTTTCTTGCATGCACTACTATTGGCTTTCATGATTTTTGATAGTTTATAGGTTTGTTGATATTTTGTGAAAAGTATATAAATGATGTCTCCAATCATAGAACATATAGCACCATCAAGATGAAAAGCTAAAAAACCCAAAAATTAATTGTGAACATGACCTACATTCTTTACAATCATTTACAACTAATTTTTAGGGTTTTGAGCCTTTTTCATTGACTTCATGCATATTGTATATTAGGGTTTATAGAATAATAATATTTGTTTTGGTGAGATTTGATTTTTCAAGTTCTCAAATGGGTATTTTCTATTTTTTAAGAGAGTAGTACTAATTCTATATAATTTTTATTTTTTCAAATTTTAACAATGTTTCTAATGCTTGTAGGTAGTTTTGGTTTTTTTTTTGGCCTTCATAAAAATTTTCACAAAATAAAAATAGGTTTGGTTGGACATTATATCTTTGATTATATTTAACCTCTATGTCTGTGAGATTATCAAAACCTGATGCCCCTCTCAATGATCTTGATGGACCCTAACATCCCTACGTGCATATCTAACAAAACTTCACATATCTCTATGTACACCTAGTAGATCTCATAACCCATACATACACACCATATGGACCCTAATAACTATGAATGTGCTCCTATAAGAATCCAATAGCCTTACATGCACACATAATGGAATGTCACACCTGTATGAGCACTATGTGAACTCTGACTACTCAATTTGCATGTTGTGATGTCTAAGAAGCCATAAACTTTAACCAAGTGAATATTGACACTATTCATTTTAAATTTGGAAGTAATTTTGGAGTGACATCACTTCAACATTAATAATAATGGGGGGGGGACTCAAAAAATGTCTTAGCCCATTGGACATATGGTATGGTCCTATGGGGATGGCAAAAAATATTGTTCATACTAGTGGGGGATTAACTATAGCCCCAACCAATTCTCTAATCAACCCAAATATTTTCAAATTTAAGTTTGGTGAAGATTTTTTTGATGAGTTCAAATCTTTTAAAAAATTGTATTTTTGATATGTAACTCTTTTTTGAGTGTTATCTTTAAAAAATTAATTTTCTATGCATTGTGATCATTTTGGGTCCACTATAGCTCCATTCAAATTAATTATTATACTCTCATATATATATTATCAATTGATATTGGTGTCCCTCTAGTTACTTATACTTATTCATAAATCTCTCAAGACACATTATTGGTAATTCTCAATATCTATTTGAGAATGGTTATATTTACAAATTTAAGTGGGTGGAGGGGTAATTTTGATAGTTCTAAAGGGTTACTATTTGGTGCTTTATAACTTTATTTTTTATATTTCTTCTTTAGTTTATGCAACAATATCTTATATGGACTATCGATTCAAGTTCATTAAGTCCTCTCACACCATTTAATTATCACAAATGGAAATATAGAATGGAATTATTTTACAATCCAATGGTTTTCATAAAATTATAATGGGAAAAGAGACTAAAGTTGGAATAAAAATAAAGGAAGTTGAATTGTTCAAATTTTTTGATAAAGTTCATGGAATACTATGTCCTTCTATCTCTCTTGATCTAATATTTAATATAGAATAAGATACTATGCCTAATAAAGTTTAGACCACACTAGAAGATCTCTTTGAGAAGAAGGATGTGATGAGAGGCCATGAGATAGTGAATGACCTCATCATTTTGATCCTAAGTGACTTGTTTTATCTATACTCTACAAACAAGGGTTTGATTATTATGTGTTTGTGTCCACTTTCTATGACTCAAAAAAGCTCACATGGAGTTTCATGGAAGATGATTTATTTAGATACATTAATTTCCAATTGCATTCATGATAAAGATAAGTTGTTAAAGATGGGCATAGAGAAGTCCTCATAATCTCATGATTTTTTTAGTGAGAAATAAGATGATTCAAACAATAGAGAGAAGAAACATAATTCAAATTATTGAGAGATGGATCTAAATACTCCCACCTACAAATCAAACAATGAGACCCGTTTTTATAATTCAATGCCTAAGAAAGATAATATCAGTTATGGGTTTTTCTCAAGAAATCATAATGAATAAAAATGTTTGAAGAAGTAGATTAACCAAATTATTAAGATGTTAAAGAAACATAATAGTAGTATCCCCAATTATTCTAATCAGATTTTATAAAACCATGAATTATCCAAGGTAACTGAAAATGGTAAATAAAAGTCAAAAGAGAGTGGTAAGTAGAATATAAAGGGAAAGGCTATAGTTATAGTTGTACCTCCAACTTTGACATGGGTCATTGACTATGGTGCTTCACATGAAATGGTCTCATCATAGAGAGAGTTTAGTTATTTCAAACCATGTGACATGTCTTCTATACAAATGGATGATGACACTTCTAAAGAGGTTCCTTGGAGAGTGTTTGTTTGATTGAGTAGGGAATATTTAATACTGTTCTAAGTGTTCCTTAACTTTCAATTAATATCATATTAGTTTACTATATTACTAACATTGG
The DNA here is from genome assembly GCA_037957365.1 of Torreya grandis. NCBI lineage: Eukaryota > Viridiplantae > Streptophyta > Pinopsida > Cupressales > Taxaceae > Torreya > Torreya grandis. The sequence goes on from JARHVA010004589.1 coordinate 1,046,081, forward strand.
TTTAAGCATGTTATTTGATTTCAATCTATAATCAGTGTATGTTAGAGAGATTCATAGTCATACTGTAATGGATGTGGGAATGGTCAATCATCAGACTTGGCTATATAAATTCTCACCATTTACTCCTAACTCTCCTTTAAATTCTTCTTCTTCATACTCACCTAAACTTTATGACATTTCTAAGCGTGAGCACTCATCTAACATTGATCACTCTTTTTCTAGCATATATGACTATAGTAGTTATGGGGACACACCTTTACTATCTCCTTATGACCTTATATACATTTAAGAGTAATTTACTAAACAACATACTTCTATCCACTTTAGACATTAAAAAGAATAGGTATATAGATCTAGGACACATCAGTATCAAGTAGTCTCTTCCATAGCTTTAGGTCCTTTTATAGTCTTTCTTAGCCTCTCCTCTCATTACACAATCCTTTCATAGATAAGTTGTCCCTCCTATATAACATAAGGAGAGCAATTCCTTATATAGGAATCACACCTTTGTTGAAAATAAATTACACATTTGGTGGAAACATTCATTATTTTAGGGTGATCCACTCTTTAATACATCTACTTTTGATCCAAAATCAACATAAAGAACATTGTTGTAGGATACAAGGTGATTATATAAGTTGTAAAATCCAGTGTGGATTTTTATCCCTCTTTTGTTATTTGTTCTCTTTTGGTAGACGAGTTTTTCCTATGGATATTTTTATTTTATTAACCTTATGGGAGTTTCATTATGATTGGATATCTCATTAAGGCTTGTTTTATAGACCCAATTATTCTACTAACATAAACTACACTTCAAGGAGGTGTTGTTTTAGGTTTTATCCTACTTGTGGTTTTAACTTCACAGTTGTTAGTCATATTACTTATGGTTTTAAAGATAATTATTGGAAAATAAACTTAATTTGTCTTATAATAATGATTTAAGTTGTTACCTTTTTAATCACCTAATCATTCACTATATAATTGCATACTTCTTTTGTACTCTGTGGCTAATGGACTAGTACAAAAATCACTTTTGGTGTTCATTACTCTCACTTACTACTAGGGTTTCATGCATTTATTATAAATTAAGAGTCATGCCAAAATAGATAAATATGACACTCAAACATCCCTATATCATCATATTTTCATTTATATATCTTAGACATAAACATTTGGCTGAGATAGTTTCCTCAATAGAACTACCTTTAGATTGACATTATTGGCCCTAACCTAGAAACAACTATTTTTAAAATTCAATCAAATATCATGGGTTAGTCCATTCACCTAGAATGTTGGTGGCATGATAAATTAACTAAATTTACTCATAAATATAGATCAAGATGATTATTTTTATATTATCTAGCACTCTTATGGTACACAACTATACATTACTATAAATTAAGAGAAACTAAAATATTATACCATATTTTAAAACAAGTTAGTAGGAAATGTTGTCAAGCGTCAAAAGTTAGATCATTAGTTGGATTCATATAAAAAAGTAACACACTTGAAAATTCAAAATAATGTGAATGATTGTATATGTCTTGACATCCCTATTCAGACCATTAGATATGCAGGTAGTGTTTACTCCTCAAATTGGGTGTTAGAATCAACTCATCCCATTACACTTTCCATGTTTTTGTAGGTTTATACCTTTTAATAGTGGACCTAGGGTTCTAAGTAGAATGATTATAATTTATGATTGTATATATATATTCAAGCATCCTCATCTCACATAAGTAAATGTTATAGGCATACTTAAAAGAATCTATAAACACAAATCTTGAAAATAACATAGAACTATAACATCTCCTATACTCAATTTCATTAATGGATTCACCCCGACCTGATGTTAGTGGCCATTTTAACATATATAGTTAGTTCTTAATCCAAGATACACAGGGTCTCTTGTCTCTTTTCCACTACCAAAAGGTAGCCATAGTCAATTATTGAACAGTAAAACTAAGTACATTTATATGTAATTAAAACCATAAGATAGATCACTAGGATCATTCATATATAAAGGAAGTAAATTTTGCACATTCACACTAAGGTAAATAACTAAGTGTGGCATAACCTACCTCTTAAAAATTTTAAATGCATAAATTACATTTATTCATAAATTGGAGTGGTTTCGATTATACTTTTAAAACTTTTACACATTTCTTCCCTTCATAAGTCGACTAAGGTTTTCAATATATAATGAGATATATTTTTTGATACTTATAAACTTTCAAATAGTAGGATCATACAAAAAGAGATATTAAGGTAGGTATATGTATTTGTACACTCATAAATACTCAAAACATATCCTGACAATAACGGCAACTTGTAGTCAGTCTTATCGATGGATTCACCCTAGCATGGTATTGGTGACATTGTGACCCAAGTGACTTAAATGCCACCTAATTTTATCCCCTTTTATTATTAAAATTTAATCTCAATAATTTATAGAACAATAAAGCCTAATTACCTTTATATATATAGTATGTTCTATAGTTACCACATACCACTTATAATATCAATTATAGTACTTTACATTCATATTTGTGACTAATTATCATATCTTACAATCTATATTATATAAAATTTCAAATCTTAATTATGGTAAAAGAAATGAACCCAAATATTATTGAACTATACAAAACAATAGGTTTCCCATAGATTTCATTATTTTAAAGTTTTTATATTTCTAACCTAGGGTTTCACTATTAAACATTAATTCTAATATTTTGTATTATAAATATTACACATGGTTGTAATGGATAAACATAGTTTCTTATTTTTTACCTATGCTATGATTCTTTCAAATTTCATGTTCTCTTCCTTTGATTTTTTAAAATATTTAAAAATGATGTAGTCCAATAGATTAAAATTTTATACATTAATAAGGTTAAAATTGATACTGAGCAATCTCAAGCCTTCTTGAATTCATATTTTTGTAACATCTAATTAGTTTTGCTTCATGTTACCACTAGAAAATAAAAATAATTAAAAGATACCATCCTATCCCAATTATTCACAAAAAAAATATTTTATATTATAGTGTCTATGTTATCACTACTTGAAGAGGTAGGATTCCCCACCATGAGAGGTAGAATCGATATAGTCAACATGTTCCTCATCAATACTATCAAACTCTAAAAAAATAACCAAACTAACTAAAATTGTGTGACATCATTGATCAACTAAGTAACACACATGCTAACATTTCTAATATGGAGTTACTAAAGAGGTGAATTATTTTGGAGAGTATATATATGAAGCATTCCATGAGATAATTATTCCTAGTGATAGACAACAAACATAGTTTTATTTTATCATTAATATAGTCAAGGATATTTAAAATGTCATTTATTTTGACATAGAAGACTTACCCAAAAACTAAACATATATAAAATATACCATTATGTATTCACCTTCATGTCAGAAGAAGGTAGTTAAACATGTGTTGGTAAATAATGGTTATGAATTTAATATATGAAACATTAATTTATCATAATTTTTTTTAATCCATATGGATATTATCCACAACTCAAACTAAATCCTTGAAGGATTTGAAAACATTTTATGCTAAGTAGTTGGGCCAATATCATTGTATATACAATTAGGCACAACACTAATACCTATCATATTTAATGTTATGCCTAATCATATGCATTAAAACATGATTATGAGTGATCTTGGATATATAAACTCAAGGAAATACCATATGAACTAAACATGGGTATGAAATTTATGTATGAAGGATATTCATACACATTATTCAAAAATGATTACCCTTTTAGATATTGTAGGATTCCATAATTTAGTAATGAAAATCAACCAAAATAAAAGCTATAAGATCATTCTATCATTTCTCCATAAGAACCCATTCTATTATGTCAAATTCACATATATGAGTTGGGATAGTCAAGTATGTAAAATGAAATAGAACCAGTTATGACACATAAAATTGAAAGATACAAAAAACTAGAAGCTCATATAGATAAAATTGAAACCATTTCCAATCTCCTTTTGGTGGTGAATTTATATAACCATGATATCTTGGTCATAGATTATTATTATACTGATGTCTATGATACCAATATGATATATTTCATAAAATATCATTTAATTAAGTTAACCTTCACTATTTCAGATGCAAACTTACCACATAAGTTTTTTCCACTTATTATAGTAAAAAAATATCAAGATAATTAATATAAAAATAATGGGGATAAATAAGAGATTCATACTTAAGCATACTATTCTATGGACATAGTAAAGGAAAAATGTATCTAACCATCAAGATATTCAAAATGTAAAAAATAGTTTTAAATTTATATTGCACTAGGTTCTCACATATCGATGGAATTTTAATAAATCAAACCTTTATAAACTCAAGCATGTCTTGGGTAGTGAACATTGATACAACTCATGCTATCTTAAGGTCATGAGAAAAATACTAATGAATAATGTGCAATTATCACATAGCAAATCATGAACACATTACAAATTTTTAAAATTCTTCAATATAAACCAAAAATAGTATTGAAATTATTACTTGATAAAAAATCCATTACATTACCATTTAATTGGCATCAAGGAGTGAGTCATCTTTCACACTAAGAATTCAAATCATACTATGATAATGATAGAGAAATAGCACTTGAAAAATATTATTGTGAAATACTACAAAATAATATTTAAAGATATGAGAAAAAATGAATTATTAAGATGATATAAGGTTATCAATAATAACTCGCATTATGTTCTTAAATGACATTTATTGAAACCAAAATAATAAAAAATTATAAGTTTAATAATAAGATGCTTTCACCATGAAATTTACATATAAGGTTACTAATGGAAACACATTCTGATTGATAGAGATAAATTGTAAACCATGTACAATATTAAAAAAATTATAATAATTTTGACATGACATCAATGAACTAAAACATAGCAAATATTTGAAGGAATCCCTTAGATATATTAATTTACTAATATATTTTAGACCAAAGGTTGTTTATTTATACATATGGGTCTATTTATACAACAAATGTAGGCCATAGTGGATCAAATAAATAAATAAATCAATTTTTTTCTTTCAATAAATATAATCAAGATTCAAAATCTTGGCAATAAAAATAACAAAAAAATTCTATGAGGTAGCAATCACCATATAATATGAATAATCAAAAATAATATAACCAAAAATTATGCATCTATATAATGTCAAAGACAATCAAAGATATTTCAACTTCAATGTTAATGACAATGATTTATTGATAACTTTTTTAGAATCAATGTTAAGATAAATTAAAAAAATATATAAAAAATAAATATTATTAAAAATAAAGAAACATTTAAATATTAAAAAAATTAAGACTTAAGCATGACATTATTTATAGATTACAATATATAAATATTATTTATTACATGTTTGATAGATGAAAAGTAAATTTTCATAAAAACATGATTTTCATTGTATATGATTGAGGTGAAAAATATATATATGTTATACATGGAAACATATGTGTTATAAATTTCTATACCCAATTAACATGCTGATTATATAAGAATATTAATCCATAGATCACAATATTACATGTTATATCCTTGTATAAACTTGAATAATATGTTGACCTATCTATACTTCTTACACATCTTATTATTTACTCATATAATACACATTGTTACATGGATGTGCTTCTTTATTATGATGTGACATTGACATACCTAGACAATTTATAATATATTTCACTTATAATAAGCTTCATTGATGATATTACTCTTACAATATAGTTAAAACTTGTATATAGCATATGGCCCTTGGCCTCATTTCATGCAACATATTTACGTCCCTTGAATATGATGTTAGAGATATTTTTATCCCTTGTATCTATCCCTTAACCTTTTTTTTAAACATAATTATGTCCCTTGTTTTCATTTCTTAGCATTATGTGTGGCATAACATTATTATGAGTAGATTAATCTAAGATTATGTGTTGAACTTGTTGCACTTTTTTATCTTACCAATAGTTTAGTGTTTTTGGGTTTTATGAACTCTATCATACACCTCCCCTTTGTGTGTGATTAAATTATTTATATCATGAAACTCATTATTATGTAGTATTATTCACTTATTTTATAAATATTAGTTGTTACTATGTGCCTAATTAATACATTTATCTTTACATAATATTTAGATTTCCTATATTACAAATTCTACATAGATGTTTTTATTGGAGGTACAATCACTGAGAGGGAGGTGAATAAATGATGCAAGGTATTTCAAAAATCAATTTTAATCATTTCAAACCTTTAATTAATGACTAAAATAATTCATAAATCATAAAAAATGCTCATAATAATAAATAATAAAGATGATGTAAGATCACATATATAACACAATATCTATGTAGGAAACCCTCTTATGGAATAAAACCTACTACCAATCCTAAAAATATATGGATTACTTGTCCTAGAAGATAATTACAAACATGAGACCTTTTTGTGAAGCCCCCACTTCACAAGGAGCACCCAACCCTAAGTATGAACAAGCACCCACTTGTTATAGATGTTGAGCACCCATAAAAAACATTATGAAATCAACAAATCTAAAACTTTGATTGTATTCAATTTTATTGGAGAAACAATGTATAACAATTCTCTTTCAACTCTTCACACACAAACAAACTTGTTCATACAGGAAATGCATATAAAAACCCCTTTTGGATCATTTTAGGTTTCTTTACTCATCCTAAATATACTTTAACCTTCAGTCCATCAACTGAGGACATTCCTTATGATCTATTTCCTTTGTCTCTATCTTATTCTCTCTCAATGCATTCACATCAAGTCTACAAATCATTGCCTTGTTCTCCACTCTTTATAGAGTCTTCATGAACATCCACTTCTAGGTCAGGCATAATACTTATTTTAACCCTTAAGACTTATATCATGCTAACAAATATATCAATACCATCCTCATAGGTCATCCATAACATCTATGTGTCATACTTAAGTAGCTACGCCTTTCAGTTAGGCCTTAGTATCCCTTATAGGTCTCATGGAGACCTATTTCCCCTTTATCACTTTACCAATCAAATTAAGAACATAATATCAATTTAAAATATGAGGTTTCTTTGCATATGACGTATAAGACATCTTAAAATAAATACTCTTTCCAAAACACTCTTTTACTAAATCACAATTTACTCTAACATAATTATATACATAGTAACACCATGAATGAATAAACAATCAAATTTGAAGCTCCAAATATATAATTTTATAAATATTAAGACCTTATAATAATGTTATTTGGATGTATCTTGAATTTATCTTCAATTTTTACTTTTATACCATTATCAAAGTCATCCTAGATCAAAATATATAGCTAAAAAACTATAGACTATTTTTTCCTCATTAATTTTATTAATAAAATTCCAATGGTCACTATTCAAAAACTGAAAAACAAACACTTTGTCATCATATCATTCTCCCTGGTAGCTTTAGACAAATATGCACCATTGATCTACTCATAAGTATCCTAGTCTCTAACTTGTAACACTTACTATTGATCTTATATCCTTACTTCCATAATTGTTCCACATGGAATCTTGCATACCATTTGTATACCCTACAATTAGTCCTCCAATGAATTTCCACCACTTGGTAGCCACACACACCTTTTGAGAAAATTGACTACTTGGCTTCAATTAAATTCCACCACTTGGAAACCCTACATGTAATCATGACAATTTGACTTAATACATTGAGTTGGATCATAATTTTCATGATCACACACTCATTATTGATCTTATATGATAGGTTTCATACTCATCATTAGACTATTATTCAAACTCCATGATTGTGAGACATGTCACTAGGACATGAAATCTTGACTATTTGAGTTTGGACCACACCATTATATCATAATTCAGTTAGATTATTTTCTCACCATTAGATTTATGATCTAATTAAATGTTCACTTTAGATTTTTGATATCACAAATTTGGCTAACTATGGGAACTTAATCAACTCTTTCTAGAAAGCCATCTTTGTACCATATTAATGTTCCTTATGATCAATTTACAAACCTAAAACTTGAACCATACGATCACCTTTCATAGGGGAATCCATGCATGTATCAAAGTACTCTTCAAACCTTCACACATGTGAAATATGACATCATCAATCTAATCACTTAGTTTTATCTATAAAGATACCTACTTAAACCTAAATACTCAATTAACTACTCTGATGAATTCCTTTCACCTCCATAATCACTCAAACAACTCATAATACCCCATAGGGTCTTTGAAACATTTCCATACGATCAATATCATCCATCAATTGCCTCACTAAGTCAAACACTCACCAAACCATCAATCTGATCACTTTGTCATGAATATGCCAATACCACATTGTTTTTTCTGATATAAATGATAGCTAGACATTATTTACTATCTTCAATAATCTCCCCCTTTATCATTAATCACAAAAAAACCTTAGAATGACTTCTTACTCTTTTTAACTTCTTCATTATGATCTTTATCCCCTTTTGACGTTAATGACAAAGGGTTTCTTCCTCAACATGACAACAGTCATTCCTCAACATCGTGTATGCATTAAAATAATATTTTAGATGCTCAATATACTTACATACTTTTAATCATATGAATCAATTTCTCACCCTTTGATATGCACCAATCTAAACATGGACTTTTCTTATCTTTGGACTTGACAAAATACTCTTAGAGATTAGAAATCCCCCATAAAATTATGCACATCTCTTCAATCCTCTAAAACTATCTAAGTTATCTCCCCATAACTCTATGCTATATTTGAAAAATATCAACTTCAAAAGTCTTATTAACAAACTAGGTGTTTTTTTCTATTTTTTTGGCTTTGTCTTAGTGTTGAAAACAAACTAGTAAAGGGGTGTGTAGAAGATTAATTGTTAAATGTGTGATCATTGAAATTCAAACATTATGAGAACTCTTATTTGTCTAGGGATAAATACGTTAAAATAAGAAAACACTTAAACATACTTGTTTGTTAGATAAGTATACGGGTTGTGGTTTTGGCTTGGTAATTTGACTAGAGTAAAAAGGATAGTTTGGTTGAGTTTGGTAAATGGGAAAAGGGGAAAATAATGGAAATAATGAGATGGGAATATGGTGAGAATCCAAATATATAAGTGGTTAAGAGGGTAACAAAGTGAAAGGGATAAATTGGTTAAGAGGATAACAAGGCAAAGGGGAAAAAAGGATTGAGTTGGAAAAGATGGTGAACAAAATAAATGGATTAAGATGGGTAGAGGAGGTAAGGAACAAAGTATTGAAATGAAGTACTAAGGAAATAATTTAAATACAAAATGAAAAAATATATTACATTGAAAACTTGTTGAAGATAGTCGATGTTGTTGATGTTGTTTTGTGATGATGGAATTCTTCAGCAGTTTTAGTAGAGCTTCACTGCTTTGAACTCTTTTTATCCAAGGTGTTGATGACATACTTAAAAATTTATCATAAACATGTAATAATAAATTAATATACCAAATAATAACTAACTTAACCATGGGTGAAGGATAACGGGCGGATTAATAGCATTTGATGTCAAGAAACATGGCAAAAGAGTGGAATAATGAAGTTTGGTGCCATTTTCCAAGTGGGCTCATAAGTGGTCATGAAAGACAAGGGGGTGAGACTTCCAATTATATGATAGGTATCCCACTTGGTTTTTTTTTCTTCCACCTTTTTAAATAGTCTAAAATGGATTGTGGATCATGTACATGGACCCAAATGAGCTCAAAAAACTTTTCGTCACCTTTTTTATTTTATGCTAAGTACTTAAGGAGGTGCCCCACAAAATATGGAACCATTTTCCAAGTGGGGTAATAAGTGATCATGAAATACAAGGGGGTGATATTCTCACTTAGATAATAGGTATCCTACTTGGTTGGTTTGTCTCTCACCTTTCTAAAATGTCCAAAATGGAGTGGGGATCATGGACATAGACCCAAATGAGTCCAAAAGAGTTTTCATCACCTTTTTTTGTTTTATGATAAGTAATTACGGATGTGACACACATACTTTGGTACCACTTTCATGCATGAGAATAAATGATGATGTTGAATTATGGCATGCCCCTTATGGATAAATTCACCATACTTCAAAAGAGGGGCCCTTATGATGCTTTATGAGGTCATTAAGCACCTTGAATAAGGTTCCTAGGTGGGGTATGTTATCCAACTTCAAGCCACTTTAGTTTTGAGCAATGTCACTATTCATATCACTTTGCATGTCACTATTAAGTCACCCACCATGTCACATGCCATATTATCATGCCAGGTCATCATGAATAGCGACAAGGGGTCCCATCATGAATAGTGACAATGAATAGTACTTTTGAATAATATTTTTGAATAGTGACTAGTAAATAGTGACTTGGTCTAGGTAAAGAGAGTTGGGTTAACAGTTATGAAGGCTTAGGTGGTCCCTATCATAGGGCCAAGACATTCAAAGATCTATAACTCGAAGTGTGTAGTTTTTTAGTGTTTACATTTTATCCCTTTTTGCTATATTGCTTTGAATTAACAAGTTACAAAAAAAAAAAAAATTACTTGGCCAATGAGGAAAATCAAAATCAAGTACATGTTTGATATAAAGTTAGTGAAAAAAAAAGGGTTGGGCATTTGAAATGTAAATATACACATAAAATGTGACTAAGTTTGATAGCCAAGATCAAACACAAATGAAAATTTTCAATGTTATTAAAATAAGAGTCAAATTTTAAGAGGCAAGTGACCAATGTACCATGTTATCATAACTATGTTTAGGCAAACTTGTTAGTCTTTTAGATAAGGTTGGTGTTTTCATAGGTATCTGAGCTAGGAAGTACCCCCTGAAAAACACAAATGGTCTAGTTGTGCATTAGGTGGTACACATTAAATTTGTTAACATGGAAATATTATTTTGTGTAGTCAAAAGGAAAAATACAAGGTTGTCATAAAAATATGCAACAATTCAAGTCAAAAAGGCCAACATAAAGGTGGATACAGTCTAATTATTGGTTGGTCAATCTTACATAGGTCATTAGAATGCACACATTAGCATTATTTGATGGATAAAAAAGGTTTTTAGATCGTAACGTGTCAAGGAATCTTAGAAGCCCTTGATATGTAGGGTGTTTAAAGAAAAAATAGGTGATAGGTAATATGAAGGGAATAGTTAAAGAGGGACAAGATACAACAAGAGGACCTACATACAACATACCAACACATTGAAGGATGAAATGGAGGCACTTTTAGTAGAGAGCTTAACAAGATGTCATGTATTAAAGTAAGAGACTGGAGGATATGAGGAAGAAGACATGGATATATATTTAGGATCAATAAAAACTATTGACCATACTTTGATGAGTGGGGGGATGTAGGTCAAATGGGAGAAAATGAGGGAGATCCAACAAAGGATAACTTTATGGTAGACTAAGAAATATATGAAGTTGAAGTGATAATATAGTGAGGTCATAGATAAATATGAATTTGGATAAAGTTAGAAGAATCTAGACATGGATATGCAAGAGAAAAGGATCATCATGAAGAAAAAGGAATGTCATCAAGGAAGTTGAGAAAAATGGAATGAAATAGAGAAAAATAAATGGTAGGATATAGGGGTCTAAGGAAAGTAAAAAAATTATAGATTGGAGAATTGAAAATGATGGTGAGAGAAGTGTAGCAATCACAAAGGGGAAGGGAAGGATTATAAATATGGGAGGACATGAAAGTTTTGAATATAAGTCTAAAAATGAGCAAGGGTAAAAAAGTTTAGTGATGAAAATAAAAAATAAAGAAATAAACAAAATAAAAGGAAACAAGAGGAAAATGAGTGAAATGAGGACACAAAAAGGATGACAGGAGAGTGAAGAAGCATGTGGTATGTTGACCAAGTGAGCATGGATGGTATAAATGATGATAAGCAAGGACATGAATAATGAAGCAAATTAGATGGTGGATTTGGAGATGAGAATATGATGCAAAATGGGAAATGGGTTAAGAAAAATGAGGGAAAGAAAAGGATGGATGGATAAGAAGATGAAGAGATAAGATAGGCGTCAATGAACTTGTTAAAAGAGATTGACAAGTTGAATGCGTAATTAAAATAGATTAACAAGCTGAAAAGTGGTGAGGTGGTGAATAAATATGGGAGAGAAAATGGATGAGAGGAAAAGGAAGAAGTGAAGTAATAGAAAAACACAATGAAAGGGAATGAGATGAAGATTAGGGATGCTAAGAAGAAAAAAAAAGGAAATAAGAATTAATGTGGTTGGCAATGATATAAAGCATAGACACTCATATAGATGTAAAAAAAAAAAGTGATTACCAAGATGGAAAGAAGAAAGGGGGAATGTAAAGTGTAAAAGGTGGGAACACAAAAGAAGAAAAGGACAATTATGGAAGCGTTATTAAAGGACAAAGACCCAATTAGAGTCTAGTTGTGGAGGAAAATATGGAAAAGGTGGGAGGAATGTAAAATTGATAGAGTGTGGTGGCACACATAAGAAAAAATGGGATGCTAGAAGAAACAGAAGAAATAGAAAGCATGTCATATTGAAAAGATGTGAAAGAGGAAAAAAAAAACCAAGAATTATAATGAAGGTGATTTAGATGCAGTGAAAGATAAGTAAGAAGGTGGTAGAAAAGAAAAGAAAGAGGTAAAAGTGTCTATTGGTGTGCAAGGGAATATGATGATGTGGAATTGGTGAGGAAAATAGACTGAATAAGAGGTTATGATAAATCACCAAGGGTAAGAGGAAATTATGAGGATGAAAAAATAAGACAAAGGAGATACATGGAAAGGTTGGTAATACATAGAGATAGAGAAAAAAAGCAAAAAATGGGTGGGGAAGTGAGCCATAAAGCATGTGTAAGCAAAGGTAACTAGGAGGCCAATGAAGCAGGGTAAATGATGGATTTATGGGAGATAAGAGAGGTGGATGAGAAAGGCTATCAATCCTTGTGTTAAAAGAGATTGATAAGTTAGAGGTAGGGAAATGGTGGAGAGATAAATAGAGAAGTGAAAGAAGAGATTTCAGGGGATAAGGGAAAATAAAATAATAGATGTGACCAAGATGACCTCGGTAACTAAGCTCTACCTACATAGTCTAAAAATACCTCAAGCGATTTTAATTCTCCAAAAAATGGGAAAAAGTAATGAAGTATTAGATGATGTGAAAATATAAGGATGCTAATAAAATTTCAAAGCTTCCCTGATGTAGGACGCCCTATGTAAGAGGGCACTATTAGTAATATAAATTAGTGAGAATAAAAAGGGGATGGTAATTTGTTATTAGTGACCAAGCTAGCTCCATATGTATTATGCAAGTGGATTTTACCAACACAGGTACATGGATGTAACATCCAACAAGAACTTCAGGCCAAATGTAGTTCTCCATGGCCAGGTTGATGAGGCCTAATTGTTGGTCGATTGGGTGAGGTCGGTCGGTCAAGGTTTAGGTAGAGGGTGAAATGTGAGAGTGTTTGGCCTATATTACTTGAGAAAATGGTGAGAGTGATGGCTAGAGATTGATGAATAGTTACCATAATAATCACACATGCATTAGGATGAAAAAACACATATGGGAAAGGTAGGATAAATAAGTGGTTAACAAAATGCTAAGCATCACAATATGTCCTTAAATAAAGATAAGCCAATGAAAAGGTGAATTTATTAGGAGGTTATGCCTTCTAAAATTTTATAAGGGTATAATCATAGTGATGGAATTTATCACTACGAGTTATGTTTTAATAAATTGACATCTATCAGGGTTTACATAGTCTCTTTGGTAGAGAGTCGTCATCGCGATGAGTCACATTTTATGGGTAGTATCAAAGGTATGACTTGAAAATAATTTATTTGATGGCTATGTAGATTATATGAGGTATAAAATCAGCAATGTGGTTAGTGATATAAAATGGACCGTGTCTAACCCAAGAGCTACATGGGTGGTCTAGACAAAAGGTGGCCATCTCTGCATCCTCTATCCCAGTTCCTTGGAACCAATAACTTTAGGTTCCTATTTAAAATGGTCCTACCATTAGGGAGCCAAGTGGTCCAAGATATCAATTATATAATTGGATATGATGGGGGAGATTTTATAGTGGTAAGTATATAGAAGTTGCTACCACCATCAACCATGGTAGCTTCAAAGGAGTGACTATTATAGTGGCCTAAGGTTGGAAGCCAATTTATCTCAAATAGGGAAAAGGTGATGGTGATGTAGAAGACCACAAGGCCCACAAGGACCATAAGATGACAAAAAAATCAAAGACATTAGATACAAATTGGATGATAAGGGCAATATAAAGACATCATGATGATTTATCGGCATGACCAATTAGATCAAGGGTTATGTGTCCATATGAAAAGGTAAGTAGACATGACCATTTCAAGTGGGAAGATTGTTTAATGGAATCAATGATGTCATAGGACCCTTCCCATTGGTGGAATGGATAATCATGTTAGTAATTAAGAATGGTTAGGTCTTCTATTTAGATAATCATTCTAAGGATGAATGTCTATCTTGAAGTTATTTAGTTTTATAGGTTACAGATAGTGTATATAACTACATAAGGTTGATGATGGAAAATAATGGGAACAATGTTAGAAACAATAATCAACCCCCATAACTTGAAATAATCAATATGGTGAATGTGTGCATCTACCAAATACTACAACATATAATGGTGGTAATAGAAGTATAGTTAAACCAATAGAAAGAGAAAAGGCACCCATGGCCTAAGATCATCCCTGAACTCCTAGCTCCTTAGTAATAAATAAGGTGAGAATTTGGTAACATAAGGTACAGAGCTAGGGAACATCACCCTCAACCTATCTATGGAGGGAACCCTCACTATTTATGGGGATGCACATTGAGGTAATGACATGCATTACACATGCAAGTAGAACAACTAGAGCAGAGGGAGGAAATGGCTATGATGGTTGAGTAAGGTGAAAGACCTAGAGCATAATATGATTCTCATCCTACATGGAGGAATGTGGAAGAGGATAATAGACCATGCCCACCAATGGTTATCGATATGTGGAATGTTATTGAGTCTAGCTCTATTGATATGGGTAATGTTGTCAAGGCTAGATAAATAAGAAATCAACAAGGAGGATGTTTTGACACAAATCCAGAGTCACCAAATAATTAGTGTAATGCCTAAGTAGTAAATCTATGTATATATGTGCCTTAGGCAATGTGTGTGTAATCCGATGACTATCTCTATGTCATCACACTCTAAATAAAATATTACAAAGTGTGATGTTATTATGTTTATGGTAATGTGGATAATCATGAATATGGTTTCTATAATCTTGATTAATATTAAAAATGATTATGGTTATTACAACAATAGATGGTAAATATCGTAAAGAAAATATCAACCAAGAACATTAGGATAAGAAGAGGGAATGATGCTTCTTCTTTGGAAAGGAATAAAATAGACCCAAAGTGGGAGTGGTTTAATGAACATAAGCCCTTCAAATGATTTTCATTCTCATGCATTGACTGATAAAAATAATTTCTTGATCACATGGTTTCAAATAAGCTATAAATCGCTTTATTTACAGATAATATATAAAGAAGATGGGCAATAGGTGGTATGAAGGATAATGGGTGATGGGTATGGTAACCTTATGTGGGTTAGCTTTCCCCTTCTATTAGGTGATCTAAGAATATCAATAGACAAGTCCATGTCGTATGCTAGATGTAGATTGATCAATGTAGGAAATCTACATGTGAAAGTTGATTATGTCTTCTAATTTATTATACTACTTGTGAGCTAATTGTGGCTTTATATTTTGTTGTTATAGTGGGTATTTTGCTTTATCATTGTATAAGGGAAGTTGATCGATGCGAAAAACTTCCACTAAATTTCTCTACTTTTGATAAAGTTAACTTAGCCATCCTTCAAGGAAGTGGTTTAAGTTTATTATCTCTATTTAATGCTCCTAATACATGTCCTTCAAGCGAGCAGTCCACCTTATATTTAACAATTTTTATTTTTTTTTGCTCATTTTTCCTTTGAGGGAGTAGTTTGTAATGCTTAAGATATTTACCCAAGTAATATTTTGGTATCCAAATAATTTTTGGATGTGATGTTTTTAGACATGGACAAGTCTAATTAGGTTCAAAGGTTTACCATTATGAGGGTAAAACTTTAACACAATAAGGTTAATAATATGTGAAAAGGTGTGGTTTTGAGAGATAATGTCCATGGGATTCCATCTTAATAGAGATGAAAAGTATCCATGAGAACCATGCTAGGGGTAGATCCATAGTACCCATATTTAGGATTGGGCTATGATTATGATGGTTAATCATATGGTTATATGTTGTAATCAATTATCCTTAAAAGCAAAGGAGGAAGATGGGTGAAGGTTAAAATATCATAGTAAAGGGATGAGTTTAAGTTAGACAAAAAGAGTGAGCTTGATCATTATTTAATATAAAAATGGACATATATACGAAGAATTTAGAGGTTAAGGTTTTGGTTTAGCTTTGAGAGAGGACAAATGATAAGCTCTCGATCCATACATATTGGTAAATGTTGGTTTTCCTTTAGGAAAAGGTCTTTGATATTGAAGTATCATTGTTTGATATGCTTGTTATAAATAAATTTGATACACTCTTGATATATATGGAAGTGGGTGAAGATTGTTAAATGACACTTTTTAAGGAGCTCAAGTTGAGCTAAATAGTGTTAATGATAATCTTCTTCTGAATTAAGATCTTGTAAAGATATGTAAAGAAAGGGAATTTTCACTTCAAAAGGTAAGACTGCCTCTACTCCAAAGACTAGAGAGAAAGGGGTAGCACTCAAAGAGATTCAAATGCTAGTGAGATAGGCCCATAAAGAGAATGGGATGTGTAAGTACCAATCCTGACTTAAAGTGCTAACTACTATGGTTAGCATTTTTTTAGAGGCTTCCACTTATCCATTTGCTTGTGGATGGTAAGGTGAGGAAAATCTTAACTTGATGCCAAATGCATTACATATAACTTGGACTTGGTTGTTTTGAAATATTTTCCATTATCAATGATAATCTTATCAAGAACACCGATGTGGTAGATGATATGATGGTTGGTAAAATTGATAATATTCTCCATTTTGGTCAAGATAAGAGGAATAAATTCAACCCAATTGGTAAAATATTTAGTGGTTGTGATGATAGATCTATGTTATTACAAAGAATTGGGGCTGATTTCCTTAATAAAATTGATCCCCTATTAGGACAATGACCAAAATTTCTTAGATACTTGGAGGCCATTGGCTAGTGTGTGATTTAAATTAGCGTATTGTTGACATTTAGCACACTTTTTTACATAATCACAAAAATATTAGTTGAGGGTGGTCCAATATTAGCCAAGGTGAATGATACATTTAGTGACCACTAGACTTATAAAGTTTCCCCCATTTCTCCCGTCATGCATTTCCTTGATGGAATGGGAAGCTTTATGGTTACATACATAATGAAGAAGGAGATTTCCAAAAACATGTTTTTAAAGGATTCCCCCTAATATCATGTAATGAGATGTACTCTAAAAAAAAATTCTTTAGGTGTTCTTAGAGAGGTTGGGAGGAATGATGCCTAGGTTGATGTAGTTAAAAGATTGGTCATACCAAATGTCAGATAGGGATTCTTCCACACAAAAAATGGTAGGGAGCTAGGATTGGTTATAAGAGTGTGTGTTAAAATGATGAATGGTGACAAATATTTTGGAATTAGAAGGATAAAAAAGGATATGAGAAGCAAGGCAAGACATTATATCAATGAATTTATTGGTAGATCAAGGAATAGATTGGACCAAGTAACATTTGAATGATGCTAAGAGTTTGTCAACTAAAAGATTGTTTTTTTGTAAGACAACATTTTTAAATTGATAAGAGCCATTGACCTAGTTGACCACAAGCTAGGAATCACCAAAGGAATTGATTATCTTAATTATTAATTCTAGAGTGGTTTGGAGACCTATGACTGCGGCTTCATACTCAGCCATATTTTTAGTGAATTAAAAATCAAGTTTGAAGGATAGAGGAAGGGGTTCACCATCAAATGGGATGAGGATGATACCAAACCCCCCACCATGTTGTGACTTTTACTGATCAAAGAACATAACCATTTGGTAGGTTATGTCCTCTTAGGAAAGAGTAGTGATGGATTCATCTGAGAATTCAAGAGTAGGAGGTTGGCGATCTATCAAAGGTGCTTCAGCCAATTGGTTAGCAATGAATTTTCTTGTAATTGACTTTTGCTGAAGGAACTCAAGATCAAAATCTGGTAAGAGTATAAGCCACTAAGCCATACATTGGTTTTGGTATGGCTTGGAATGCATGTACATGAGTGAGTTGGTGTTTTTTATGATGTAGTTTTTATTGTTAAGAAGGTAGTGGTAGATTTTGGTGGCCACAAAATTCAAGGATAAGTAGATTTTCTCAATATGGGTACATCAAATCTCATATTTTACAAGCATGCAACTAATGTAATATACAATTTTTTCTCTATGTTGTTCATCTTGGTGAGCTAACATTGCCCCTAGGGAATGGTTGGTGGTAGATATTTATAGGTAAAAGGGTTGGTCAACCTTATGAGGGGTGGGTATAGGTGGTGATAAAAGGTTCTATTTAAGATAATCAAAGACTTTTTGATACTCACTATTTATTTTGAATGAGACATCCCTCTTTAAAACGTAATGGAAAGGTTAGAACCTATATGAAAGTTGGTAAATGGAATGGGGAATGGATTGAATCTTTCCCTGTAGGCTATGGAGTTGCTTAAGGTTAGTAGGAGGAGGCATCTCCAAGATTTCTTTGACCTTGGTAGGGTCTACTTCAATTCCTCTAAGAGAGATGATAAAGCCAAGAAGCTTTCTTGAAAGGACCCAAAAAAGACATTTCTTGGGGTTGAGTCTAACAAGGAAATGGATTAGGCATTTAAAGATATTACTGCAAACTTTTAGATGATATTTATAGGATTTGGATTGTCCAAATATATCATCGACATAGTCCTCTACTATAGTGTGGATGAGATCATGGAAGATGTAGGTCGTGGCTCATTGATAGGTCACACTGGTATTTTTTTACTCAAAAGGCATGACTCTATAGAATTTTTTTTTAAAAGGGGTCATAAAGGAAGTTTTATGCTAATCTTTATAAGCAATCAAGATCTGATTATAAACTAAAGACCTACTCATGAGAGATAACATCTCATGGGTAGTTGTAAAATCAACAAGCTGGTCAATATTAGGTAGAGGAAAGTCATCCCTAGGGTAGGCAAGGTTAAGGTCAAAAAATTCCACACAAATGTGTAGACCCCAATTGGATTTGGTAATAGGTAAGATATTCGAGACCGATTAGGGATAGTTAATGGGTTGAATGAAGTTTACAAATAAGAGACATTGAATCTCTTCTTTGATGAGAATGGCTATGCAAGGATGCATGCATCTAATTTTCTTCTTAATAGGTTTGGCATCATGATGAATGACTATGTTAAGGGTAGCAATTGTGGGGTCAATCCTTGGCATATAAATGTAAGACTAAGAAAATTTTATGTTATGGACTTGGAGGAAAGACAAGAATTCTTAAAGTTCATTGACATCTAGTGATTGGCCCAATTTGACAATGTGGGGGTTATCCAGAGTGCATAAAATGATATGTATGGTGGATTTATTCAACATAGTAAAGGTTTCAAGAGGAAGGAATTTATGGATTGAATAATTTGTGGCACTAAGGTAGGTGAGAATAGAATCAACATCTTGATGTTGGATGGTGTTGATGGTTGGAGAATCATTTTAT
The DNA here is from genome assembly GCA_037957365.1 of Torreya grandis. Lineage (NCBI taxonomy): Eukaryota > Viridiplantae > Streptophyta > Pinopsida > Cupressales > Taxaceae > Torreya > Torreya grandis. Next base: position 1,065,936 of record JARHVA010004589.1, read on the forward strand.
ACCATTTTAGGATGAATGAGAGCAAGATTTTTAGTTTGGCCATCCTTTGATAGGTCAAAGGCCCCAGAATAATAGTATTGACAAAAAGAAATTAAGTGGAGTGATGTTAAAATCCTCAAACTTCTAAGGAGGTTGGGTTGGTGAGGAGGGGGTATCTTGATGTTGTCAATAGGTTTGGGTTAATTGGTGGGTTCTTTAAGTGGTACAAACCCAATGTCAAATGACTCATGAGGTTTTTAGGTTTTCATCGAAGGTAACTTATGAGGTCCTTATTCATATTGACCATGGAAAAATCCACTCCAAGTACACCTATGTAGGTATAATTTAGTGAATGTTGGGTTTCCAATATAGGAAAAGTTAAAGGTAAATGGTCAAATGGAAGAGGTAGTGGTGGGAGCAGGAAGTGGTCGATCAAGTCCCCAATAAATGAAGTTTGTTTGATGGTTGGGGGATACAAAGGGATGATGGTTTTAATTTTAGTGTCATAAGAAGGGTCATGTTTGAGGTTATCATATTCTCGAGTACTAGGAAAAGCATCCAAAGATATAATGCAATAATCCCCTAATGAGAGTCATTGGAATGTAGATTTCAAGGGATCCTCTATCGAGGTATATGAAGAAGGAATGGATGAGCTAGTTGATATTTTGTTGATGCTTTATGACTAGAGTGTAATAGTTGAATGTGAATTTTATGGGTGTATGAGGACATGATTGGAGTAATAGGTCATGTTCCATGTTGAGAAAGGATTTGGGTCTACTTGGATATTGATGACCTGGATCTCGTGCTTGAATTTAATGAATTGATGGAGGGTAGAGGGAATAAGTTCCATGGAGTGATTCCATGGTCATCCCAACAAGATGTTGTATTAGAATTCTCCCTCTAAAACATAGAATAGTTTAGGGAGTGTGTGGGGTCCTACATGGATATGAAGGATCATTAATACCAAGGTAGTGTCCATAGTGTCAGTAAAGGATAGGAAGACCACTATGGATTCTAACATGATATTGTCTAATAAGTTGAGTTAGTTGTAAGCATGAGAGGATATGATGTTAATGTTATCATGCCCATCAACCATCACCTTTTTGACATAGGTTTGGTTGATGTAAGTGGTAATAAAGAGTGGGCGATTGGGTCCTCAGGGTGGATGGAAGGTATTTCTAAATTCTTAAAGTTGACAAGGTTGGAAGTTTGAAGGGAAATAAAAAAGGTGGCTAGAGGTTGAGGGTCATTGGGTGGAACCTCGATGGATTTAATGGATTCTACGAGTGCTTGGTGGTGATGGGGAAAAGTAGAAATCAACTCATACAAGCTCATTTTTACCAAGGTCATAGTGAAGTTGCTTAAGGATAACTTTATGGATAGATATTGCGTATGGGTTAGATTGTGAAGGGTTGATTGGGGGGCACCAAAGATAGATATTCTTGGGTGTGGTTTGCTTGGGATTTTCAAGGTTGGTAAGTTTAATGAATTGAAACCTTAGCCTTCCCTTTATCTTTCTATTGTGCTCTAGTGACCATGTTGAATGTATGGATAGAAGGAGAGGGTGAAGTAGTAGAGTGGTTAGACTCATCTTCATTCTTAGGTGAAAGTGAAGGAGTAGGTTAGTGTTCGGTAGGTATGGTTTTTATTTACGTTGGTATGGAAGACATACAAGGTTCATTTACTAATAGATCATCCTCATCGTAAAGGTAGTGGATGAGAGTTTGGAGACCTTTGCAATTATTTGTATCATGGCCAAGTGTCTTGCGTTATAAACAAATCAAATATTTATTTAACCATGATGGTTTGGGACATGAAGGGTCAAAGGGTTTGATGGGTCATAAAATCAAGGAAGATGTTTATAATAACCATCAGAGAATGGTTATGTAAGACTAGGTTAATGGTTGTGAAGGTTTAGTGGTTTGTATTTTTGGTGTTGAGGTAGAAGGTTGTTTGGAAGTAAGTTTGGTGATAAGTTTGTTAAGTAAGGTGGTACACTTTGTTGACTATTTTAGTTTAGGAAAGATGGTTGATGAGCTAGAGGCAGGGGATGGCAAGGTAAGTAACTTAGGTATTGTTGGTGCAGTAAAAAAGAGGTGTGTTAGAAAACAAGTGTGAAGGTGTAACCAATAAAGGTGGAGGGGTTTTGGTAAAAATAATGGGCTTCATGTTCAAGGTAGATGGATGAGAATCCAAAATGGAGGGCAAGGTTGAGGGAGGTAAAATTCAATGCTTTGGGCCTTTGGGTAGTTTTACCTCTTTAGTTGCTATAGTTGTTGGTTTTGAAGGGGGTTTGGTTACTTGGGTTTTGATTGGCTTAGGTGGTTGAGGGTCGGGTTGGTTAGTTTGGTGGAGGTTTTGGTTGGTTGGTTATTAGAAGTGCTAGGTTGGTCCACCAAAGAAGGGGTTGGATGTTCTAGTTTGGTAACATAACAGATACCTAATTGTTTTCAAAATGTGGTTCGATCCATGTTAGCATTGGGGACAAATTCCAATTTTTACAATAGATTTGAGAAAAAATTTATTACATGAATGGTGGATTTAAAAGATAATCCACTAAGTGGAGACATAGGGATAGTAACCTTGTCCTCTTCCTCAATTAAAGGATGCAAGGTTGGGATATATGGCTCATCTATGGGAGGAGTAGATAGGGGCATTTGCTTCTTAGGAATGATTTTTGTGGGAGCAGAGAGTTTCATGGTAATTGGTGAGGAAGGTAAGATGGGTGTGTGGTTTGGTATGACTGTCAAAGGGGAAATTGGTAAATTTTCTACGTTAATGAATGAGGAAGGAGGAAGAGGTACTTCTTTGGTTTGGGTTTCCAAAAGGGTAGAAGGTAACTCTACTATTTTAATAAGCAAAGAGGGATTGGTAGATTAGTGAGTGGGTTATTTATTAGTGAGTGTGTCAAAAACCATGTTAATGGTACAGGTATCAGGATAATACTCAATGTTTTTACTCTCATTTTTTAAGAGCATGGTTTAGAAACATTTGCCTAAATGTATAAATATCTTGGTCTAGTAGTGTATTATGGTTTTCTAATGTAATCTCACCCTTGTCAATGAGGGATTGGAAAAGGAATTTGAAGGTATTATAGCTATAAATATCATGTCCTATGAGTCAACAAAAGGCACAATGGTCATTCTTTTTATACCAACCTAGTATGGAATGAGAAGCATAAAACTTTTGGGTGGTTTAATTGGTGGAATTTGGATGATATTATCTTTTAATAAATTTTCCAAAATAGAAGCATAAGATTCCCCATGTGGAGTTAATTACTTCTGGTTTTTCCATGTTTGGTTCCTTGGGTTTTAGTTTGAAGAATTAGAAGAGTTGGAGGTTTGATTTCTTAGGTTTTTTTGGTTGGTAGATATTAGAGGTGTGGCTTTGAGGATAATAGCATTTATGGTTCCTTTATTTTAGGTGTTGGTATTGGTCTAGTTGCTTGATTTTGAGGAAGAAGCCTCATTGGATTTATAGGTTGAATTCTTAGTTTTGAGTTTAATCTTTCCTTCATCAATGGCTTAGTTCTCTAGTTTATGAGCCATGATAAAATATTCATCAAAGGTTTGGAAGCTTTGGATACATAACGTGGATGAGATATGTGTGGCACATACCCGAGTAAAGAGCTCTATAAGTTTAAGTTGAGGCAAGCAAAATGAAAGTTAGTTAATTATTCTCCTCTAACTAGCTACAAAATCAGCAATAGATTCATCCTCAAATTGTTAGTTGGAGTAGAGGTCGGTGATAAAACTTTCTTGGATATATCGATAAAAATTTGATCCAAGAAGTTTTAGGCTAGTTGGGTGAAGGAGAAGATGGAATGTTTAGTTAATGCACTATACCAATCTAAGGTTAGGCTAGTTAAAGACAATGAGAAAGCAAGTAGAATAAGAGAATCATCATAGTAAATGAAATAAAAAGCATGCCTAAATTCCTGAAGTTGTTTTTGAGGATCCTCCTTGCTTTGAAATTTAAAGAACATGGGAAGTTCCCATTGGGGAGGATATAAATTAGTGGGTATGGATGGATAGATAGGCTCATTGTCAATTTTATCATAGGATCAGATATTATGAGCACTTGAGATGGATGAATCTAAGGTGGTCATCTTATCCATGATCATCTTCATGAAGTATGCTTGGGGTTAAGCACCCAAAAAGTTGTAAGATGCATATTTCATTGGTGGTGTTAAGAAACATGTTTATAATGTGTAGAAGGCTGAGAGGTTACCACATATTGGTATGTGGATGCAAATGGTTAGGTGAAAGATATATATTGGTATGTGGATTTAAATGGTTGGGTAGAGTTAGGTGGTTGGGTAGTAGGAATATGCCCTTGTGGGTTATGGGGATAACTAAAGGTTGTTTGTTCAGTAGGAGTGGTAGATGGGTTGGTGGCCGATGGAAGGTTGGTGACCCTTATACTAATCAATGGTAATATTAAGGGTATGGACACCACAAATCTATAATTTTGAGTAGTGTTTTATAGATTAGAGATAACTAGAGGAAGATGGGTTGTACTATAGGTAGGCACTCCTATTATAGAGGAGTGATTGGTAAGAGGTATAAGAGTAGTGGTAGTTTGGGTTGGATGGTTTTCAATGGTAGTTTCAAGGGGGTTATTGTTTGATAATATATCTTTGGAAACTAAAGGTTTAGTAGTACCTATGCTAGTGGAGGTAATCCCCATGAGGTAGGGAGGCATGCCATAAGGCATATCTATGGGTGGGGTTGAAACTAACATTTGGTAAGATGTAGTTCTAAAGTAATGTTGTAAGGCTACATGATTGTTATTTTGGAAAGAATAAAAATATACATCTCTTGGAAATACCTCATTATGACTTCCTGAAGAGTGATGGGATTCTGTGAGTTCATAAATGTGTTCCATAGATGAATAGGTGGAAGAGGTTGGTTGACATGGTGGTGGGTTTGGTTCTTGAATGCCCCTTCACTGTTGGTGAGTAAGAACCATATAATAAAATAAGAAAAGAATGATAAGTTATTACACCTCAAAAGAAAGAGTAATCAAAGAAGATTCAAGGCCAACAATGCATTCACTAAGAGTGCATTAAGTTCTAGTATTTTTTTTAATCTCTCTTTTGGCTTATGCCTTAGAAAAATGTGAAGAGATAATTGGCTTGAATAAGTCTTATAAAATAAATCTATATCTAGATTTGGATTGTGTTTAGGTTGTCAAAAAAAAGTCTATATTGGATTGAGTATATGGCTTGTTACTTGGGGCTTGCTCCCCTCACATCACAATCTTGTAGCCAGTGTATGTCTTTATCCAATATACCAATTACCAAAGCTTATACTCAGCCAAAGAATTAAGTTGGTTATCCCCCCAGTAATTAAATCTAAGCAAGATAATGAAGATAGATAAAGGTGATCTACTAGGTGATGAAATCTTATTGGGCCTTGTCTCAAGTGTGTTTCGATTTTTGATTGTGCAAATGGTTTGGTTTCTATGACATTTGAGGTTCTATAATTAATTTTCATTGATTAATTAATCTAGGTGATCAAGAAACAAGCAAGCAAACAACATATGTAAGTTAAATTAAAACCCAATAGAATTTTTCATATTTTATTTCACCAAAACAAAAAAAATTAATATACACCTAAATACAACATAAAAATTCAATCCTAATCTTAAGGAGAATGTTCCTTTTTTTATATAAAGAAAATGGGACTCAAACTTGTAGTTTTAAAAGGAAGAAAGGAATGTTTAAATTTTAACAATGAAATGTCAAACCAAATGCCATTTTACTAATGTATCTAAATGTCTTAAAACATATATGATCCCAATAAAATTCAAGGGTTCCACAAGGCATGCCAAAATGTTTCTTTCTATTTTTTCTGCTTTTCGTAGTTTTGAAAAGAAACTAGTAAAGGGGTGTGTAGAAAAATACCTATTAAATGTGTGCTAATTGAAATCCAGACATTGTGAGAACTATTATTTTGATAGATAACAATACCTTAAAATATAAAACACTTGTTTTTTGGCCAATTAGATGGGTGTATTTCCTAGTGTGAGCTAGATCCTAGAAGTGAAAGCTTTCTAGGAGGTTGTCAATCCACCTACTTTAAACATTTAAATTAGAAAATGAAAAAAATGATACTTGCATCTAAAACATCAAACTGAAAATAAATACATAAAATAATAGAAAATTAATTATGAAAATTAAATTCTTTTCTATGATAACTAAAATAAAGCAACTAGTTTGATTAACACTAATGTTGAATGTTGGCCAAGTTAAGTGTTGTGGTTTTTGATTGGTAATTTGAAAAGAGTCAAAAAGATAGTTTTGTTTGGGTTGGTAAATATACAATCTTTTAAATGGATAAAGGGGAAAATTATGGCAAGAAGGCAAAGGGAAGATGGTGAGAAGCCAAAGAGATAAGTGGTTAAGTGGGTAACAAGGTGAAGGGGATAAATGGTTAAGAGGATAACAAGGCAAAGGAGAAAAAAAGATTGAGATGGAAAAGATGGTGAACTAAATATATGGATTAATATGGGTAGAGGAGGTAAGGACCAAAATAATGAAAGGAAGTACTAAGGAAATAATTTAAATACAAAAATGAAAAAAAAATATTACCTTGAAAACTTGTTGAAGATAGTTGATGTTATTGATGTTGCTTTGTGATGATGGAATTATGTAGCAGTATAAGCAGAGATTTGATGCTTTTACCTCTTCTTATCCAAGGTTTTGATGACCTCCATAAAAATTTCCCCTAAACCTATAATAATAAATATATCTACAAAAGACTAACCAACTTAACCATGGGTGAAGGAGAAGGGTGTATTTATAGCATTTGATGTCAAAAAACATGCTAAAAGAGTGGAATAGTGATATTTGGCACCATTTTCCATGTGGGCTCATAATTCACCATGAACGATAAGGGGATGAAATTATGGCTTAGATAATAGGTATCCTAGTGGGTTGGCTTATCTCCCACCTTTATCAAGAATCCAAAATTGAGTGGAGATCATGCATAAGGACCGAAATGAGTCCAAAAGACTTTTCATCACCTTATTCTATTTTATGATAAGTGCTTAAGGAGGTGCCCAAAACAATGTGGTGCCATTTTATAAATGGGCTCATAAGTGGTCATGAAAGACAAGGGGGTGAGATTCCCACTTAGCTAATAGGTATCCCACTTGGTTGGTTTGCCTCCCACCTTGCTAAAGAGTCCAAGATGGAGTGTGGATTATGCAAATGGACCCAAATGAGTCCAAAAGACTTTTCATGACCTTTTTTTGTTTTATGCTAAGTACTTAAGGATATTCCACACATACTTCGGTACCACTTTAATGTATGAAGATAAAGGATGATGTTAAATTATGGCCTCCCTTAAGGATAAATTTTCCATACTTCGAAAGGGGGGGCCTTGTGATGCTTAATGATGTCATTAAGCACCTTGGAGAATGGTCCTAGGTGGGATACATTGCCCCACTTCATGCCACCTCACCTCTAATCCATGCCACTTTTCATATTGCTGTTAAGTCACCTACCATGTCATCATGAATAGTGACAAGGGGTCCCATAGTGAATAATGACAATGAATAGGGCTTTTGAATAGTGATAGACAAATAGTTACATGGATAGGTTAAAAGGGTTAGGTTAAGGCTTAGGTTTGATTAGTTGGTCCCTAGGATGGATCCAAGGCATTTAGACATCTAGAACTATAAGTGTGTACTTTTTTAGTGTCTACAGTGGGTCTACCATCAACACTTCAAACACTTTTTAAATCACTCTCATGGAACCATCTCATCTTTAGAACACTATGAACTTCATGACATACATAACTTGCCATATACACAAATCTAAGACCATCCTCGTAATATAAAAAATGTGAAAACACATTCTCCTCCTACTCAAATGACCTTATAATGATTTATTTACAAGGAGATGACTCCTAAGCTTTGTCTTAGATCCTCAAATGTGACCTTTGTCAACGGTTTAGTCATAATGTCTTTAAGATGTTCTTTTCTAGACACATATTCCAATTTAGAAATTTGATTACTTACTTGTTATCTTAATAAATTTTATCTGATAGGAATGTTCTTAGTTTTTGAGTGCATAACAAAATTCTTAGAGATATTAATTTCACTAGTATTATCATAATAGATAGGACAAAGTCCATTTTATCTTACCTTATAGTATTCCAAGTTTTGTTTCATCCATATTATTTGAGTACAATAGGAAGTAGAAGCTATGTTATTAGCTTTTTCATTTTATAGAGATACAAAGCTTTCTTCTTTCTTAGCAAAGACATCAAGAATTCACCCATGAAGAAGACACCACCACTAATACTACTCCTATCATCTACACATCCTTCCCAATCTACATCAATGTATGATTTTAGAGTATATTATTTACTCCTAGGGAACCATACACTATATTGTATTGTTCTCTTGAAATATCTTAAGATCCTTTTAACTACTTTTATGTGAGATTCTCTAGGATCATCCTAAAATCTTCCTCCAAGGCCCACTACTTGCATGATATTAGGCCTAGAAGTAGTAGAGTATAAGAGACTTCCAATCATGGAACTATATAAAGTTTGATAAAATTTTGTTGAGTCATTTTGTTTACTTAACTTGCATCTAGTGATCATTGGCTTACAATCTAACATGTCAAACTTTCATAGGATATATTATATGTAATTTACCTTTCAAACAAATATCCCTTCATTAAATTAGTTTATTTGTCATCCTAATAAGAAATAAAGTTCTCCAACTATTGACATTGTAAACTCAATCTTCAAAGCATTTATAAACTCTCCACTCGTATTGTCATTTTCAGAACCAAATATTATGTCATAAACATAGACAAATACTAGTAATTTATGTGTAATATATCTTGATATATAAATTACTATCAACTATCCCTGTTTTGAACACTTGGCTTAATATATACTTGTCTAATCTATCATACCAAGTTCTAGGAGCTTGTTTCAGACCATATAAATCCTTCTTTAGTTTGTAAACATACTTCTAATTACTTATCATTAAAAAACCTCTAGGTGGTTCAATATAAACTTCATCTAATTTACCATTCAAAAATGCAGATTTCACATCCATTTGCTAAACATTGAAACCTTTGAATCTTGCATATGATAGAAGGAGTCTAATTTCTTCCATTTTTGCTACTGGAGTAAATGTCTCATCAAAGTCTATCCCTTCACCTTGAATATATCCTTTACACACCAATATGCACTTATTTATTTTTACCTCCCCTTTCTCATACATTTTGTTTCTAAAAACCCATTTAGTTCCTATCACATTTTTGTCTTTTGGCCTAGGAACTAAATCCCATGTTCATTTTGTAATATTTGATCAAGTTCTTCCACTATATCAAATTTTAAATTTTCATATTTTATAGCTTCTAAGAAATTGTTAGGTTAAATCTTGGATAACAAAGTTGTATTTTTTTTAATTCTGATTTATCAACCTTCTTCTCCTAGTCTACAAACTAGGAATCATATCTCCAATAACATGGAAAAATAGATGATTCTTATATATTATCTTAGAACGTGATTTAGTATCCTATCTTACTTTTGATTGATTAGGTATGCTTTCATTATGTTAAATAACATCCTCAGTAGTATCAATTATTTACAAGATGGGCTTCTTAATGTCACCTACCTCTTCAAATCTCACATTAGATATTTTAATTACTTAGTGAAGTCTCTTATTGAAACATATGTAAGCATAAATTATGGAGGAATAACCCAAGAAGATACCCCCATCAGTTCTTGAGTCAATTTTTCCAAAATTTTCTTCATTCCTCTTGATAAAACACTTGTTTCCAAATACTCTAAAGTTTTTGACATTAGCTACCCTATTTTTACATAGCTCATATGGATTATTATGACCATTTTATCTAACATGGCATCTATTTAACATATAAACAAAATAATTGGTAGCCTCATCCGAAAAACCATCTAAAAGTTTGAAATATTGAATCATGGTTCTTGTTATCTCTTGGATAGTTTTATTTTTCCTCTCAACTACCCCATTCTATTAGGTTGTTCTAATAGCTTAGTATTGTCTTCTAATTCTTTATTCCTCATAAAATTCATCAAATTCATAAGACCAAAATTTACCTCTTATGTCTAATCTTACACACTTTATTCTTGATCCTTTTTCAATTTCAATAAGAGCTTTAAATGCTTTAAATTTTCCAAAAGCTTCTAATTTCTCTTTAATAAAAAGTATCCAAGTCATTCTAGTGAATTCATGAATTAATAACATAAAGTAGCTATTACCTTGAATGACTTGAGTTCTTATAGGTCCACAAAGATCTATGTGAATCAACTCCAATGGTATTATGGTAGAGTTATCCTTAGATTTGTATCTTCTTTGGACTTGCTTTCTCTGAAGGCATGCCATGTAAAGAGTATGATGAATCTTAGTGATTTTAAGCATATACCGCATTATTATTTTCGAATTATAATTACTCAATTATCAAATTTCAGACTCCAAGTCTTCTATGCCAAAGCCAACTTTCATCTAATTTAGTTATGGAGCACTTTTCTTTATTTGATTCATGGAACACATATAAGTTGTTATCTACCTTGTGAATGTTTGAAACTAATTTTAAAAACATATAAATTCTTACATCACACACTTTGTCATGAAAATTCACAACATTTCCTTGTTTACACATTTGGATAACACTTAGAATATTGTGTTTCAAACCTTTTACATATAGAACATTTTTAGTTTTAGTATGACCATTATTAAAACTTATAGATATTTTTTCAACTATGGTAGCACAGATTTTTTCACCAAAACTTACTAAACTTGAATTATTTTTTTGATAGAAATAAACATACTCTTGTCTCCTGTCATGTGACTTGAGCATCCACTGTCTATGTACCATTTCTTATTTTCATACTCTTAAGTATGAAATGTAGTTTACCAGAACACGGATTCTTACTTTTTGTCTTTCTCCTTATTTATTTGATTCTTAGTTTTGTCTTTCTTGAACCATTTGATGGTGTCAATAATTTGAAATTCTTTTTTCTGAAAGTCCCTTTTATAATACTTGCCTATATGTCCCTATGATGCAAGATATTTCAAACTTCAATTATAATCAGATATGCAAGATATTTCAAAATTCAATTATAATCCTTTGAATCTCTTAATCAATAACCACAAGCATTCAAAAATCATTCACTATGTTCATAATAATGAATAAAAAAGATGATGAAAGATCACACACATAACACAAGATCTATGTGGGAAACCCTCTTGGGGAATAAAACCCACTCTCAAGCCTACAAACACATGGATTACCTATCTTATAATATGATTACAAACACGATACCTTTTAGTGAAGCACCCACTTCATAAGGAGAACCCACCCCTAAGTATGAACAAGCACCTACTTGTTCTGTATGTTGAGCACCCACATAACATCTTATGAAATTAATAACTCTATAAATTTTATTGCATTCAATCTAATTAGAGAAATAATATATAGAAATTTTCTTTCAAATCTTTACACACAATAAAACTTGTTCATATAATCAATGTATCCAAATAACCCTTTTGGATCACTCTAGTCTTCTTCACTCATCCTCAATCTACTCTATAATTTAATCCATCCAATGAACACATTTCCTTTGATCTCTTAGCTTAATCTCTATCTTCTGCTCTCTCAATGCATTCACATCATGTCTAAAAACCATTGCCTTGGGCTCCACTCTTTATATATTCTTTCTGAATATCCACTTCTAGGTCATATATAATACTTGTCTTAACTCTTATGACTTTTATCATGCTAACACATATCTCTATACCATCCTCACAGGTCATCCATAGCATCTATGGTCATACTTAAGTAACTACACCTTTCACTTAGGCCCTAGTAGCCCTTATAAGTCTCATACAGACATATTTCCCCTTCAGTACTTTATCAAGAAAATTAAGAACATAATATCACCTTCAAATACATGGGTCTACCCCATATGAACTCTAAGACATATTCGAATTAATACCCCCATAAAAACATTTTTCTGCTAAATTACAATTTACTCAAATAATATTTTATACATAGTAACACCATGAAAGAAAAAATAAACTTTGAATCTCCATATCTACAATATTAACAACATTCATACCTTTTAATACTTTTTTTTGGATACACCCTGAAGTCCTCTACAAATTTTACTTTTACACCATTATCAATTTAATCTTAGATTAAAATATATAGCTAAAAAGGTACAGAGTGGTTTTCCCTCAATATTTTAAGTATTCAAATTCTAGCAGTGAATGTTCAAACACTAAAAATTAGACACTTTGTCATCATCTCATGCTCCCTTACAACTTTGGATAAATATGCACCATTTATATACTTAGAATTATCCTGGTATTTTCCTTGCAATACATACCATTGATATTATATCCTCACTTATGCGATTATGCCACTTGGAAGCTCTGCATACCCTCCATTCAGTCTTCTAATGAAATTTCACCACTTGGAAGCCCCACATGCATTTTGACCACATTGAATACTTGAATCCAATCAACTTACACAACTTGTTATCCTCACATGTAATCTTAACTATTTGAATAAATATGCTCTATCAGATCATATTCTACGTGATAAAGCACTCATTGTTGATCTCTATCTGATAGTTTTCATGCTCATCGTTAGATCTACTACTCAAACTCTATGATTAAGAAACATGTCACTAGTATGTCCAATATTTACTATTTGACTTTGAAGCCTTATATATTTATATTAATTTATCATTTTTAGATATATCATCCAATTAAATTCTCACCATAGATTTTCTATATCACAAATTTGGCTAAGTATGGGAACTTAGTAAACTCTGTCTAAGAATCCAACTTTGCACCTTAATAAATTTTTATATGCTCAAAGTTTAAACCTAAAATTTGAGAAATATGATCAAATTTAATAGGGGAATATATCCATTTATCAAACTTATATTGAAACCTTCACAAATGTCAAACATTACGTCATCAATTTTATCACTCAAGTCTATATGTCAAGATGAATACTTGAACCTAGACACTCAATTGATTACTCTAATTAATTACCTTCACTTTCATAAGCACTCCAAGCACTCATAACACCCAATAATCTCTTTACAACATGTACATACCATCAATATCATCCATCAATTTACACACTATGTCAAACACTCTTTAAACCATCAATCTGATCAGTTTGTCATTAATGCACTAGTACTGCATGCCTTCTTTGACATGAATGACAACCAAATAAAAATGACAATGTTCAACAATGATGATGATGATGATGATGATGATGATGATGATAATGATGATGATGATGATGATGATGCATAAATTAATATGATGACATATTATTATGATTTTGACATAATTATACATTATTACATATTTATACATGAAATGTCACATTTAATTATTATTTTTAGATGAGTGACTTTTAGGATGCTTCTCACACCTGAAAATGGGGTAACATTATTGTTATTTTAATAGAGATAAAATCCTACTTGCATATGAAATTTAGATCTTAGGATAGAATAAAAGATTCTAGTATATTTAAGTGGTTCAAATATAACACTAGTTCAAATATGTGAAATGTATTTACACATTGATACATATTTTAGGGGTGTATGCCATTCATATGCACTCACTTTACAATTACATGAGTTAATGAATACATATTTATATATACATAAGTGCATATGCCATTCACAAGAAAAAGGTTTAGACAAATGAAAATTATAGGTTTTCACATGTAAATACATTTGAGATAGAATTTCTCATATTTATAATATATATGTATATAATTTTATGTCAATTGGAACTGATTTAGTGGGGCATGATATGATTTCATGCATCTAATACTATAAGAGATATTAGTTGGAACTAATTCATGAGACATGAAACTAGATCATGTATATAGATACTATGAAAATTTAGAGTTTGAATTAACTTAGTGAGGCATGGTACTTATTCATACACATTTATAATGAGCACTATTGTATTTGTTTATTTGAAAAAATAATCTAAGGGAACAATAAACTAAGTAACCTTAAATCTATAATTATATCTATAGAGGTTGATTCATGTTTTTTTTAATTAATTTACATTGAGGTTTATCAAATATTAGTGTCCTTGACATTACTCATAATGAATCCAATATTTGTTTCCCACCTTACCATCTAGGGGTAAAATAATAGAATTAGATTAGTTACTTGAGTTAGTGTGGGTGAGGTTCAACAACACTTAATGACACTAATACATACATGCTTGAGGATTCATGAATCTATCTTCCCATCCCAAGGGCTTAAATAGTTACATAAATTTAGATTTGATCACCCTCAATTATCTAGTGGTTCATCAACAATATGCATTCTCAAATTCTTCAAAAAGGAAGCATCAGCTCAAAAAAATTACAATGGAATAATTTTTTCACCCGCATATTTGTGCACTCATTCCTTTATCTTAAGTTTTGAATTTAAGTTGTAGTTAATATTTTAAATTTAACATATGGGCCTTGATTAATACATTTTAAATGCATTTTTCCATAGGAAAAGTTACCCATTTGGATCCATTTTTAAAATACAAATTATGTTGTACACACATAGGTATAATTTATCTTTTTAGTGTAGTTTTTTTATTTAATTTCAATATAGAAATAAAATAGGGAGATTTTTATATTTTAGAATATGTTATTAGGCACTTGGAAATGCCATCCTTGAACTAAAATTATATGACATTCTTGTATATCATTGAATGGATTTTATTCATAGTTTATCACATCAACATGCTTCACTATGGGTCTAATCTTCCTATTTTTCAATAAATAACTTAAAATAACCTCTTAGTTTGTGTAAAAGTAGATAATTATATTACTTAAACGTATCTAGATCATTATATTTAAATTTCTATATCTTGGACATAAACATCAAGATGAGTAAGTTTATTTGATAGAACTATCCTAAGGTTGACATTATTATCAATTAAATAAAAAGGATGAATTTTAAAATCTAATCAGATTTTATGTGCATGATGGTGGCATGATTAATGATATAAATAGACTTATATAAATATAAATAAATATTAGTCGTATTGT
Organism: Torreya grandis; assembly: GCA_037957365.1. Classification (NCBI taxonomy): domain Eukaryota; kingdom Viridiplantae; phylum Streptophyta; class Pinopsida; order Cupressales; family Taxaceae; genus Torreya; species Torreya grandis. The sequence continues at coordinate 1,081,021 of JARHVA010004589.1, forward strand.
ATCATTGAACACTCATCAACTACACATATATACACCACTAAACATTGAATGAAACTATCATTATTTTTTCTATTTGAAAATTAGTGAGTAAGAGCTATCATCAACTATGATTAAAGTACACTAAGCCAAGTCAGGATAAAACATTATCAAGTGTCAAAATATATAGTACTAGCTACATCCATATTGTAAAGAAACATAATATTACAATCATATTAAGGGGAAAAAATATGTGTGTTTCAATTTCCATCTTTAGATTATTGGATATATGGGAAACATTTAGTCATAACAAACATTGATTTGGGTATATTGGATGTGTAGGAAACATTCAATCATAATTGGGTGTGATTGGGGCTAGTTCAACCCATTACACTTCCAAAGTTAATACATATTTCTACCCTTCATAAGCATACCTATGGTTTCCAATAGAGGGAGACTGATTTCTAGAGATGCACATAAATCAAGGTATCAGGATTAAACACATAGATATTATAAATATAAATTCATGAGTTTATATTCACATGTATTCAATATGGCCTCAAATAATAATGTCATCCTATAGTCAATGATGTCAATGTATTTACTCTACCCTGATGTTAGTGACCCTATACACATAAAAAATCACTTCTTGATTGTAGAGACTTCATCCCTAATTTCAACTCATTTCCACTATCATAATTCATTCATGTTCATGTAATTAACCATAAAATATAACCATCAAGTGTTCTATTTAGTATTATTTATATTTACCACATGAAACTTACCAAATCAATATAATAAATATAAAAAAATATTCATCCTTAATTATCATTTATTATAACCAAAATTATACACATAATTTTGTATCTTAAATAGGGTTTAATTAATCCAAATTATGTTTAAAATTTTATCAAACATATTAAATTTAACATGAAGGTGGATAAAAATTAACATACGATTCCTCAATTCGTTCTCCTCCAAAATAGTTGATAAAGACATAATGACTGAAAATATTTAAATAGTGGTGCATGTACATAGAAGCTATATGTCAATGGGTAATAAATTTTATGTTTAGACATTGTTAGTACTTTTTTACATTACTTATGGGTGAACCAAGAGGATTATAATGTATTTTCAGCCACTTTATATTTAATGCACTTTATGTAATCAAGAATGTTTAACATCCTAGTTGTGTAATCATATATATAATTTAATTTTTATGTGTTCCAATATGAAAAAATTACTACCATAGTATATTTGTAACATACTACTATCTTTAATATTTGTATTAGGCCTATAAGTTGAAATTTTCATCATATATATTCAATAGTTGTCAGTATATTGACATCTACATTTTATTTTCACAAGTATTGATGCATTGACTTGACTTTATAGTTACATTATAATATATAGTAATAAATATCATAATATTAGATATTTTCAAAATATATTATCATATTATCTTGTTAAATTTAGTTTTTACTCAATGTATCTTTGAATGTTGAATATCATCATTTTGTAATCATGTCTAAAAATTATATTTTGCATGTATTTCAATTTGCGACAGTGAATTTAATATTAGGTTCATAACATATTACTTCATACATAAATTTTCCATTATAAAAATAAATTAAATATGTCATCATATATCTTTAGTAGTTATAGGTATATTATCACATAATATTCTATTCACAAAAATGTATGCATTAACTTGGATTCAATTTCACATTATAAGATAAAGTAGGAAATATCATAATATTTGATGGATGCCAAATATATTATCATGGTTTCTTATCAAATTTAATTCATATTATATTTTATAAAAAATATTGAATTAAATATACGTGAATTCAAATTATGAAAAAAAAATTAGTAAATCAGAATGCTACACAAACTAATATAAACCTTGCTGAATAAATAAACTTTCTAAATTGGGAATGTACTGAAAAGGAATGACATCACTATAAATAAAATTATTATAACTATGATTGTGACTACGTAACTTACAATAGGATAGTTTTAGGTCAACATGAATAAGGACCCATGAATCACATTCATTTGGGATAAAGTTGTCATATTCAAACAAGGCAAACATACATTGGAGTCTATAGGGCCCACCAAAATCTAGTTGGGGTTTTTCAATTATGTGAATATGGATTAGTGTAACTTTTCTTTTAGGTTATATGTTTATGATTTGGGTCACTCAATTTACTATGCAAGACATCATTTACCTTCTTATTCACTTGGAACCCTATCTCAATAAACAAAGAGGAATAAATAGAATAAATAAGAATAATAAGTTAGTGGTTGAATTTTTACTTGACCTCAATGCCCCCTATATTTGGGTTTGTCTACATACCAATACTATGAAGAGGGATAAAACTATATGTATTTCTACCATGCTATAGTGTTATGTGTGAAATATTAGCATAATACTACATGCTTATGCAATAGTGGTGAAATTATGTATTTAAAAAATGGCTTGTGTCCTTGGAGGTTTATTCATAATCACCTCAACACTACTTGGGATGTGTCAAATCAACATTGGGAAGAATATGGGTCTTCCTCTCGATGTGTATTTATAATAATTTTGGTGTTTTTAGTATATAGTATTTTGCTATCTAGTGAACAAATGAGTAGAATATATGTTTATGTATTGTATAGCACTGAAATAAACATGAAAAATGTGTGGGATGATCCAATATATAAATTTTAATTTAATAATTTATGTATTATTTTATATATGGATTAAATCAAAAAATTTAGACACTATTGATGATTGAGATAGTCTTGAAGGAGAGGCCTTGTCTAAGGAGGAGAGACAAATAAAATAAAAGTGACGATAAGTATAACAACAAGTTTAGCTATGTGTAATAAATATTACAAACAATACATATCATATATGCATAAATTTAAGGGGAATCTACATAGAATTAGAGGAACAATATTTTATAACCATGGAAATGAGCATTAAGTGTGTATAAAAGGATAGTCGTAATTGAATTATTTTAGAATTATATGCTAATTTTAGTGACTAATTTACCCACTATTATTATAATAATTTATGAAATCTAAATAAATATATTAAAATAATGTGAATTATACCCTAGCTTACCTATGTTCAATAGGCTTGGATGTAGACCAGACACTAAATTGTGTTTCATGCAAACATGCAATTGAACATATATAAACTAGTCCTTACTTAGAATTAAAAAATAAAAGTGAATTCAACAAACTCATTGATAAAATTAAAAAAATTAATAAGTTCACCTATTTAGGTATGTGAACCATTCTGATTTTTTTGTGAAAATTTGATGACTATAAATGGTAGGACATTTGGATATTTTCTTCTTCATTGCAACACTTCAATTGGATTGTGCATGCTCCAATATTCATTGATAAGAGAGTATGATTAAGAATTAAATATTTTATTGACTTAATAATTATGTAACCTAAGGTAGTGAGTTGTCTTAGAATCCATGTATAAATTCCAATAGATCATTATAGTAGAGAACTAGTGCTAAAAGTGTGAATCAACTGTTGTTGATTGAATAAGATTCATTTGAGGGAAAAATTAGTAAATAGAAATTATATTTCAAGTCTAGCATATAAAACATAGATAATGACAAAAATTATCATTATTTATATATAAGATATTAAAAAATTAGAAAATTGTGATCATTTTTGCACACATGCCCGTAATTGTATATATAAGCACATTTATTTTGATATCTAAGTAAAAGAAACAATATCTTTTATTCAAGCCACATAATATTCTAGAGTACATGCCTTGTATTATGATACCAGCTATGAGAAAGATAATGGGATGAACTATTAATAAATTTTAAATCTCCTTCTGAGTAGATGCTAAAAATTATTCTGTAAACTGGGTATGATTCTCATAGTTTTGAAAAGTGTTGTGATGAAAGTGTGTTATTTACAATATCTATGGCTTGTGTTTCTATCCAAATAATTTTTTGTTGTATAAAACTTATTTTTGAATATAATTTGAGAATGGAATATCATTGACTAAAAAAATACTAACTTTTTATGTCTATGAAATGAACTATTTTAGCTTAGTCTCTAAGTCAAGCCACTTTGTATACCCCATATTTTGAGGCGAGTTCTTAATCTTTAGTAATAATTTGTCTCAAAATAAAATATGATGTTATATAAAAATTTAAAATATGAAATAGTAATGATAACATAGAATATCATGGAATCATAACGATCATCTAAGTAAAATAGTAACACACAATACATGTATAACCAAACATGGATAGTGTCATGTCTAGATAGATGTTATAAACATGAAATGTAGTGAATATTGATCATATAAAGAGTACTAAAAACTTATATATAAAAAATTAGAGTAGATGAATGATATCCTTCATTTCTAAATATATTTTGAAGATGCATTATAAAATATTTTGAAGATGCATGATATCAATCATGGCATCATAAACTAAATGAATAAACATAAAAAGAGTCATGGCCATGACATGTAATTAAGAAACACACACAAAATCACACTAAACAAGAAAGGAGGAAAAAGGGAGATATATAAGGAACACATGAAAATGTTTCTCACATTCATAAAATTATATAATAAGGCTTTGAGCCACAAATAATATGTTTAAACATCCACATTTCATAGGAAAGAGTACAAACAAAACATTGATTAAAGAAATAAACATGATAAATATGTACAATTTTAATTAAGGTACATAAACAAATTATTAATATCATGATATTAAACAACTCAAATATCCATTAAGATAAAAATGTTTATGTGAGTGAGCCAATAATGATAGATTTTTGCACAATGTAATTAACTAAATTATGAGTGATAGGTATAGTCATAAAATTTTAAAACATGTGTTAAAGGATTCTCCCAAAGAAATTTTTGATATGTAAAGAAATTATATAAGGTGTGTGATTATTTTTAACCTATAAAAGTAGAGCTAGTGTCCAGTAGGATAAGTTTGCTAGAATCAGAGAAGAGCACAATGTGTGACTATCTAGTTTAAAGTGGATTTATTTATGCAAATTTCTTAGGTTTGATATATTATTAGCATGTAAAGATACATATAGAAGTGATAACTTGTATATTTTAATCCTCACTAAAGTAAAAATGTTAATCATGTTTGGTATAAAATGAGACATAGAGAAGTAATTTATATATTGGATAAAAAATCAATTGACGTAAATATACTATACATATAATGAATAGGTCTTGGTTTTTATAATTTTATGGATTATTATATTTATTTAATTTTGCATTTTTGAACATATGAAACTAAAAAAGTAACATACTAACCAATGAATTTCACAATAGCCTTACACTTAATAGGTCATGTATCTATCATATGGGATAACCCCTTACAAATGGAAAGTATCGTGCCAGTATGAAGTAATTGGTCTCAACTCAAAATTTGAATACTAGTATTCCTTTTTAACATAAGTGCCATTGTATTGATCATAATCAATAATATACTACATATGTCATTTGACATGGTGAAATTTAGGAATATTTGAAACCCATTACAAAATATAATTAGTTGATGTTGGTGTTTATTACCAAGAACTATTATTACCTTGTAACATCAATCTAAGACATTTTGTTTGGAAAATAGTTATATTGAATCTTTTAGAAATATATGATTAAGTGGATTTTAATGGACACATCTTCTTGGAATGTAGACCACTTTTTTATAAATTATTTTAGCAGGTTGAACCTTTTTAGGCTATTCAACTGATATCTATTATGTAGGAACAAGGACCTTGTTTGGGTGGGTTTTTCATATCAAATACCATGAAATATCATAACCTCATTAGCATAAATATATTTTTTTAAATTTTGTATTATATAAGTAGTTGCATGAATCTATTAAATCCAAGTACATCCCAACAACATATAAAAAAGTCCTACATTGGGTACAATTATGAACTTGATGGCCACATGTGTGTGACCAATTAATAGTGGTAATGTGATGTTAGTAATATAACTATGAACATGGCCATTGAATCCTTTAATTTTATTTTCCTTGTAAGAACTATATCCTTATATGTGTATTTTAAATGTGAGAGAAGTGTGATAATACACATATTCACACTTTAACCATTATCAACCATGATACTCTCAAATTAACAAAGAGTTAAACTAGAAATCATTGTTGTCTTTCTCATGCTATTTTAATGTGATAAGTGGACTATATTGAATGAAGCATGATATGTAGTAATGATCCCATTCAAAAGATTATTTGCCTCCATATGTGTTTGATAAGAGGCTGGTGGGGGATGTGTATTATTTGAATAATGGACTTCTAAATTATTTGATATTTATTTACTTGTATCCTTAAATAAATGATAAAAACAAATATTCATTATTCTATTCACTCAATGTTGAATTTTTAATATCAGTAGGTGTACTCACATCAATGATGTTCACATCTATCAAATATTTAATATTATATCTCAAATAGATTCATATGTTAGTAGTATGCCTTAGAGTGTTATGAAATTTCAAAAAAATGGTTTGATATATTCCTCTTCGGTAGAGGTTTACTCACATCAACCTCTTTCTAAGGAAGAAGCTATATAATATGATATTCCAATATATATTACAACACATTGTAGGGATATTTTAGAAACTTGGTAAATTATCTCCTTAAAGGATCAGATAATAAAATATATTGAGTAGGATATAAAACTACAATCAATATTACCTTTTGATCATTATTATTTTCACTTGGTCACACATTTTATAGAGGATAACTCAAATTATATGCATGAGAAGTAGAAATTGGGTTGGTTGGATGCTTTGGCTTATTCCATTATAGCAACATAACATCTCTTTCCTTAATTGTGTCTCATAAATCCATGAATGATATAATATTATTTAACATAATAGATTAATGTAAAGGTGGAAACAATCTCTATTTAAATATGTATTACAATTCCTTATCTACCATAGGATTTTTCATCTTGTATAAAATGGTTTTATACCATGATACAAATTATGTGATAGTATATTTAGATTATTGTTTGAGGTGATTAATATGAGCATATGATATATTTTCACTAATGTTAATTGATAAATTTTTAATCAACAAATTCAACAAAATATTGAACATATGAACTGATTGACATTTTAAATCATTGAACCATATGTGTGCATACTATTTTAAACTTATTATAAATTACTTTATCAACAACCTATCTTTAGGTACATAGTATAAACATGCTAAGAAAATACTCTCAAATGTTTCTCAAGGTCACCTATTTCATCATGTAATGTAATCATAGGTGACATTAAACTAGATAGTAACAAATAGGCTAAAATATGCTGAGCCATTACAATGTGAAATAATTTCTATGAATCAAGTGCCTAATTACATTTTAAAGTAGCCTATTGCAAATGTATAACCTTAGTTTTTAGGGATAAAACCTACTGCATAAGTGATTGCACATCATGATTAGAATGTGCACTAACAAAAGATGGTATGACAAATGACTAAGAAATAAATTGGTATCTTGGTTTACTAAAACCTTTGGGTTATCCCTATAATAGATGGTGGTACAAATGATTTATATGAATAGTGTATAGAAGGTTAAGGAACTCATAAAAGTTGAAGTTTTATAGGATTGGAATTCAAATGCTTTCTTGAATTCCTCTCTACTAATTTGGAGAAACACATCTTGCATATCTAAATCTTTGAAATAAATCTTGTTAATTGACTTTGGTATGATTTGTCAAATCTATTAATTGATTCTACTATTATGTTGTTATGTACAAAAGTATAAAATTGTTAAGCTTGAGTAAAACTGAGGCTAACACTTCATCTAAGATAGGTAGAACTTTTAGTATTAGATTGAAAGAAATATGATACTAAAATTTTGAATATTATTGGTAACAAAGAATTTACCAAATCATAAAAAACCAATAGAACAAAATCAAATAGTAATAATAAAGAAATAAACACTAGAAAAATGGAAGGTTAGGGTTTGAAATATTCAATCAGTAGACAGTTTCACCAATATATTTTATAAAATTTAAAATATTATAGATGTGTTCATTCTAATTATGATAAAATAGTGAATAATTTAAAATGCTAAGATATATAATGACTAACAACCTAATATGATACTTGAAAAATGTAGAAAAGTGTAAAAAGTGGAATGTACCAAAAAGGAATGAGTTAGAAAATAGACATTTAGAATTATGAATGTGAATGTGAAACTAAATGTACAGATATGTGAGGTGATTATGAATTAGGAATAAGGTTTTACATACACATAAAATATGGTCACATTATTTAGAGAAGGATACATTATGCTAACATGTATATGGCATGTTAGTATTTGGTTTGGTTTTATCCCTCTATGTAAATTTTTATCAGTGAAACTTCATCTATAATATCTCTATGTGTGAGTTGTGTCCCTCAATTCATTGTAAAATTTTATTTGTACATTATTATTCACATGGAACCATACCTCAACAAATATGTCTAATAAATAGGAAAAAATAGAAAAAATGGTCAGTGATTGATTTTGTGTTTTATCTAAATTCATATTATGTTTAATACTTACTACGCATAAGTATTCCAAATATGGATTGAACTATATATAGTTCCCCCATGCTATAGTGCTGTGTGTAAAATATTATTGTAATATTATATGTTCATGAAATCTTGGTGTAATTATGTGCTTCAACAATGACCTATGACTGTAGAGGTGTACTCAAACTTATATTAAGGATAATTTGACTATGTTAGATTATAACTGGAAAGAATGTGTACTTTATTCTCAACATAAAATAAGAACATTTTTTGTATTTAAAATATAGAATCCTCTTGCGTTATAGTGAATAAATGACTTATATATCCTTTAATGGGGCTTGATAAACATGTGGGATGAACCTTTAGGATAAATTTATTTTGAGAAATTATCAATTTTTGGTGGGAGGATGAAACTAGTAGATATAAACTCTACTAGTGAGCGAGATTATTCTAAAGGAGTGGCCTTGTCTAAGGAGCACAAACAAATAAACTGGAAGCAAGGATAAATATAATAGTGAGATTAGGCTTATTTTAATTAACAATAGTAAAATCATGTATCATATTTTATTAACGGTACGGTTCATACACATAGAAGTAAAAGAATAGTAGTTTATAACTATGGAAGTTAGTATGAGGTATGTGTGTATAAAATGATGGTCATGTGTGAATTATTTTAGTATTAAATGTTAATTTTAGTGAAGACATATTATTGTATATAAATATCTATAATTTATTGTTACAACAATTCTTTCTTCCCATTTGGAAATAATGTAAGGAATGCCATGTCAAATGGGCATTATGTGTTGCATTCATTAATTGATGATGATCTACTGATGGACAATAAATTATTTCATCTATTTATATCCCTTAATTACCTAATTTCATGACTTACATTTAATAATCTAGCTACTAAAGGTGATGCTTGGTGGAGATTCTATTCAATGTTTTTATATATGTTCTATTGAATATTTGGATCTATGAAAATAATGTCCTAAATGTTGGAATCCATGGACTGGAGATATTTAGAAAAAAATTATTTCCTTTTAGGGTGTTATGAAATTTATTTAACACATAATTGAACATCTTTGTAGAATTTATCTTATGCTACTTTTTTTTTTTTTTTTACTACAGTGCATCCTTTATAGTGATATATGTACAAAAGAATAATAATGTTTTATTGGCATCCATTTATAATAATCAAAATACTAAGGTCTCATATAAGTCAAGGTATATATTTTTTAATTGAAGTTATTTCCTATTGAAAACATATGGTAAGTTCCATGTACTTGTATTATCTATATCATATATGGCTGATTTACATTATTGGATTGACACTTTCAATAAAACATTTCCTCAAATTCTATAAGTATGCAGAGAACATATGGTTTTGTACCTAGTTCCATGTTATTCCATGTTTATAAACAATGACCATTCCATTTTAAATATAATCTAGAATAGATTGGACCCTCATTTGGTAGGTTAAAAATGATTATATGATTTCAATATTAACAAATGGAGCACATTTTAGTTATTACAATTTGATTTAACCTTTGATGAATGAATTTATACATTAGAATGTATTTTTTAATAAGAAATATTACTTTTGGATGTGTTTCAAATAGTATATGCCTTCATTAATTACCTAATATTTTATTTTATTTAAACATTCTTCAAAAACTATAACTTTTATGAAAGTAATTTTTTTCATTAGGAATCTGTTTTGACATTGTAAAAATGTAAATGATTTTCTAGAGGACAACTTAAATCATTAAGATGAGTACATGAATATTATTTACATATTGACATTAGGGTAATTTTAGGGCCTATTTTATTTTAATTATCCATTTTTTACAAGTTTTCCAAATTTAATAGTTACGAATCAATTTTTAAAAATTATATTTGCCAAGTTTTTCAATAAAATATAATAAATATACTAATTGTTTTAAAATATGCATAATAATAATAATAATAATAATAATAATAATAATAATAATAATAATAATAATAATAATAATAATAATAATAATAATAATAATAATAATAATAATAATAATAATAATAACAAAAACTACAACAATAATAAATTATATGGTTTTCTTTATTATGTCTATAGACATTTTATAATGACAATAGGGAGGAGAAGCATCCAATGTCATGATCATGTTAAGGAAAATAGACAATTTATTATTTTAATATTATTTTGAATACAAATAAAATTACTATGAGCCAATAAAAAATGACACATTTAAAAGGTGAGGGAGCCTCCTACATTCAATGAATGTGACATTAAGAGTAACTATATTAGCGAGTACTTTGATAGCCAAAAAATTTATGGGCATATATAAATAGGTCACTTCAAAGTTGGCACTAAATTCAAGGCTAAATATAACTATTTGGAAGTTTTTATGTAATGTTATTACTTTCTATGTTAATCATTTCTTTTTAGTTTGATAGGTATGACTCAGAAGTATTATAAATATGTATAAATTATTCATGGTAGACATTGTGTAGCATACAAGTATGCCTTGTTGTATGTACCTATAACTCTCATCAAACCTAGGTATAATAATTCAACCAAATTTATGATATTATTTTTAGACTTGGTAATGCCACACTCCACTCCATAACTTTTGTCAATGTAAATTTTAGTCACACAAATGCTCTCAGCTTAGAAAAATTAAATTGAATCCATATAAAAGTCTGCTTTTCTAAATTTTACCTTTAAATTTGAAGCTAATTATCCGAATCCATATTGATAAATAACATCAAAATGAATATATATGCTACCCACTGAAGGAATATACTTGATAGTTCATGATGATTATTATGATTTTTTTTAATGGAAGTCATTTATTAAACATTGTCCTTGAAATGTCCATTAAAAATATATGTCTGTATTTATGTTGGATTAAATAAGTATTAAATATAATCTATAAATTTATTATAGTAATTTAAATTATGTAGTGTCCTGTTATTTTATTAGGCCATAGGTTTCTATTAATAAATACATGATTTATCATGTATTATGTTGATTATTTAAACCATCATACCTATGTTACATTAATTTATGTAAACGTCTCTAAGAGAGATCATTATTGAGACACATATATTATATTTTATTTGTCATTTATGTCACAAATATGATATAATAAACGTGCCTTGATAATGATATCTCTCAACATATTTTACATAGATTTATCTAGGATAGTCATGCTAGAAGTTTAACTATTGTACATATGTTTCTTAATTTTTTGTATAAAATTATTCTAATTAAATATTTAAAAACTAAAAATTATCTAAAATGTTATCTAGTTAACATTAATAATTTATGAATATATATAAAAAATAATTAATCAAAAATATGGTGTGTTCATAAAAGACGTGGAAATTCTACTTTGAACCATATTTAAAGGGATGGAAATTTTAAAAACTTTCCAATGTTATTTAGAAATAGTATATCTTTATGATAATGAACAATAGAATTTTATTTGTTTATTCAACATGTCAATTATAAAAAAATTATTTTGCAAGTTCCTCATTTTTTTTATTTTAATTTCATTGATGTTATAATTGGAAGGCTTTTGTGTATGGTACATTAAAATTAAAATGAAATTGAAGAAAGAGATGATAAAAATGTATGAATCACTTATGTCTATGGGATTTTAGGGTTCTCCCTATGCTTATAAACTACCCTCTAGGTGGTTTGTCACCTTCCCTATATTAATGGGTTCTTCTACCACTTTTGCATCATTTGATGTAGGTATCATTGCTAGGAACTAGAGAAGACATGAATCTAAAGGAATCTTCGATGTTTTTTCTAAAGCTTTACCACAAGGTATTGATTCTAACTATGATGCTTCTATACCATATGTGATTCTATATTTACCAAATTCTAATAAATTCTATCATTATTTTGAAATGTTCATTCTAGTTTCTTAGATTATGGGTAGATTTCTTCTAGAGAGCCTTTTAAAATAATGGGTTCAAAACCATTGGCAAGGCCATGGGATGAAATTGTAAGGGTTCCAAAACCTCACGAAATTTTTCTTCCTATTTTATTTCACAAAACTTGAATATTACAAATCCAATGTAAAACATGGCCTATGGTTTGTTGTCAACACTTTGGTTATTTTTTCCCATTGGACTAGATATTTTTCTATCTCTAAACAAGCTATACTTAAAATCCTAGTATGGGTAGAATTTCTAGGCATATATCTTCCTATATAGAACTTTATCAACCAACTTATGAAGCTTCTAGACCACTTTATCTTCATTGATAAACCAAAGGTATATGTAGTTAGACCTAAAATAAGGGTCCACATCAAAGTAGACCTCACAAAATATTTCAAAGAGTCCATTGATATTCAAGTGGGGAATAATTAATTCTCTCAATGTGTGCTCTATATTAACCCTTTGAAAACTTGTTTCATATGCCAAGGTTTGGACCACATGATTAGAGAATGACCTCTATTGGTCCCCACTCTTTCAATCTCTAAAGTAAAAAGTTGATCTAAGGTAAAACCCTAATCCTTTAATGGGTGGACCATCATTTCTAATAAGAAGAATAATGTTTCCCATCATAATGTATACCTAATCCAACTATTTAATGGTGTAAAGTGGGCCCAAATTCTTCATTACCTACTGTTAAATATCTCACATCATCACATGTTAAACCCCCACCTCCCATTTTCATGATACCCATAGGTGGTTGCTCAGTTTGTGTCTTCCCCTTCACCCACTCATAAAAATCCTATATCACAACCATTTTTATGGGTGAATGATTTCAATTTAGATCAGTGGATTGTAATCCTCAACCATAATGATATCATGCATCACTCACATAGTTCATCTCCCTATGCAAACCAGGATTATCTATCAAACAAAATCTCACACTTCAATCTTGGAGATTTTTCTCTTAGAGCCTCATATTTCCATTGGTTTATTTCCCTTTCTAACATATCCAAGGGAAAAGATATGAATTTAGATGTTTCTGAATGACATTTTATTCTTGGAATGTTTGAGAACTCACTAATCTCACGTGTAAGTATATAATCAAGAATAATTGTCATCATTTTTATCACATGAATGTTTTTTACATGAAATGATTCCAAATTTATATCTTTTTGATTCAAGTTATAACTCACACTATCTAGCCTAGGGCCCTTTATCATGATACCTATTACAAATCTAGTCATGGGGAGTTGTCCCCCAAATAACACCTAACTTATCTCAAAATATCATTTTCTAGTGCTTCAAACCTACTCACTAGGTGGTCTGGATTCCTTTTGTCTTTGATAATAACATTATTTACCTTGTAAACTTATATGCATCTCATGATGTTGTGGAACACACATTTATCTAGACATGGTTACTTAATTCCCTCCAAGATGCATGTTGGGTTCTTTATGTTGAATTCAACATGATTGAATCTGTGAAAGATAAAAAAGGTCACCTTCTAATGAGATGGTGTGAAACATAATGAGAATATTGGTTTTAAATGTAAAATAAACTTGGGATATTCAATACAAATCATCACAGAATGGAAATTCAAATTCTCCTTAGTTTACATGTTCTAAATTCCCCCAAGGAGATGATTAAGTCCTCAATTATCTTGACCATGCACCATTTTTAGTTTGATCATTTATTCTTTGATCATATTCATGGTCAACCTATGTCTATGATTCCAAAATCTTTCTTACCTGACCTTAATCCCATTTTTTCTACATAGAATGGACCTCTCCTTAGGTTAAACCCAAGGATTCCAAGTTTTACCTCAACACTACCCATCTCAAGCACTAGAAAATTACTGTGCATATCATTAGGATTTAGATCCTATCTCCTAGAACCATTGGGTACACTATATAGATTGATTGGTGTTATGGTTATATATCTCATACCACTTCCTTCTTCTAGAAATATATCAAACAAGTGGCTCTTTTTAGGTAGTTCATTCACAATGTTAAAAACTATGAATAACTGAGGGTTTCACAAGAATGAGAAGATTTTCCTTTAAACCCATATTTTCATACCCCAACTACCATGTGGAGACATAAACTCTAGTTTGGGAAAGCTTATAAGGCTAGGGGAGTTCAACTCTAATCAAGGATACATTAGTTGAAGGTAGGATACAAAGTGACCAAAGAAGTTTTTGCTCTCCTTCAATCAAGACAAGATGTCAACAAAATTATAGCCATTAGAAGTGCTTGAAATAGTCTTAATAGAATAATTAATATCATCCAAGCCTTTATGAATCACTACCATGGGGTCTTTGTGGTGTAACCTTCATCTCATACTTGTGAGGTTTCCCTCTTTCAATTTTTTTATGGTCCCTTCTAAGCTATCAAAATCACAAATATTTTATTGTGATAGACCTCTAAGTATACATGTACTTAAGGAAGTTGTTATGTATATGCCCTCTGATAAATCCCTAAGTGTTGATGGATTTACCTATAAATTTTATCAAACCCTATGGTATACAGTTGGACCTGATCTCCATAGAGTCTATTTGGAGGCTATCTCGACCAACTCTTTATGTCATCTCTTCAGTCAGGAAAACATTAAATTAATTCTAAAGGGAAGGGATCGTAAGGTAATTACCAACTTGAGACCCATCACTTTTCCCAATGTTTCTTACAAAATGATAACCAAATCATTAGCTATGAGAATCAATCATATGCTTCCCTTAATTGTGTGAAGAGAGAAAATTGGTTTCATTAAATATAGATACATTATTGATAATTTTATTATCATATGGGAAGTTATGGAATGGGCTAAAATATTTAAGCATAAGGCCTTCTTCATCAATATTTATTTTGAGAAAGCATATGATTAGATAGAGTGGACTTTTATCATAGCTATGTTATAAGCTTTATGGTACCTCCCAAAGCTTATTCACATTGTTAATATGTTATTTAAAAATGTTTGGGCATGTATCACCATGAGTGGATCCAAATATAATTACTTTGGTCACCATATATTATTATACAAGGTTGTCCCCTTGTTCATGCAATTTACATTTTGGCCACTAAAGGTTTTAGTTATTTATTGTCTAGTTATAATTCCAAGGGTTTGGTCAAGGGTATCTCTCTTCTTAATTCAAATCACTAGTTAATTAATTCACACTTTGTTGATGATTCCTTCCTCACTTTTTAGGAGGATGAATACTTTATCAAGCATGCCATGGAAAGTTTAGATATCTTTTACCTTGCATCTAGGTCATCCTTATAATGGTGTAAGGCCCATTGTTATTGCCAATATCTGTCACCCAAACCTCCTTATAGGGAGGGATATATGTGGGAATAGAATATTCCTTGGGTCATGTTTATATTCTTATTTATTTTATTTTATTTCAAAGCCTCTCGTGTATAATTATTTTCATATGTGGTTGATATATTTGAGAAAACAATATCATTATAGATCACTAAGACTTTGAATTTGGCTAAATTAATCTAGATTTATTCTAAGGTGCTCACTATTACTCATGATTATTATTCATCTTGTTAGAATCCTTATATATCCTCTTAGTAATCTTCTCAAAGACTTTATTTGGGCTAATTATTAGGGGCACCATAGTTTTCATTGAGTCTCTTGGGATATCTATTGTTGACCTAAATAAAGTAGTGGGTTGGGGCCTATAGACATCAACCTTCAGGGCCTCACTCTTGGGGTTAAAAAAATCATCATAAACTTTTAAAGATAGAAATTTTAGAAAATTATGTTGAATTCCTACATTTATCATGGTTTTCACTCAACATAAAAACATGTGAAGGCTTTAACTTTCACAACATTCTTATCTCACTAGTGAAAATCAAATTAGGAGGAATGTTTATAGTGATAAGTTCTTGAAAGGCCTAGAAAAATATCAAACCCCACCTCATTTGTGTGCGGTATGCATTGAGAAGCATTTTTATCTAAAATCCCAATCATTATGGTGGTCTTCCCATCTAAACTTCCATAATGGCCCATTTGTCATGGTCCCATGGATGTAAAGTTTGAGGCTATTGAAGAAAGGTATTCTCACAATTGGTGATCTATTTTGTAAGAATTATAGGGACTATCTTCCTTAGCCTATGCTAAAATAAAAGTTCCATATTAATAAGGAAAATGTATAATCCATTTCTAAAATATCTTTCTATATTTTTTGAATGCTTGCACAATATTATATTTTTCTCCCTCATATCATCATGGAACGACTGGTCCTAGACTACAACCACACCGTTTCATCAGTGCTCTCATCGAATAGGTTATAATTTATTAGATCCTTAGCATATTGAAACTCATACATTTAACCACAAGTCATATCTCTAATCCCTCCATCGATTTTGGGCCAATATATTTTATTATATTTGGATATCTTATATTGATCCCAAAAAAGCCCATTTATTTTGTTGTATTCTATACTAGGGTCTACCCATGGAGAATAGGCTCAAGCACATGGGGGTTTTAAATCCCACTTGCTTGACCTATCATCACCCAAATATTATCAATCATATATTTTGGTTTTTACCTCATGCCTAATCAACCTGGAGATGGATCCATACCCTTTTCAAACCCTTCAAGCCTGAAATGTACACATAGAAAATGACTCTCCTAGGTGAGTCTACCATATTACCTTCAAGATATAATAGAGTCTAACAGATATTTTGTACTATTTTTTTTATATATATAAATATATAAGACAATCATGTTTTAATAGTGAAATTATGGAAAAATAATTATGTAACTAATAAAGTTGTTGTAGTTATTAATTTTAATCTCCAGTGTCAAATTCAAATAGATAAGGTCCAATTCAATCTTTATCATCTGAAGCTCCTATTAAAATATTGGGGGAATGTTCTTTATATAGGAATCCATGAGCTAGCTAACCCACCTCCTCCCCACTCCCCTATTAAGGGTGCTTATCAAAGTGGGAGATGTCATAACTCTCACAGATGGAGGTCTAAAGGTTGGAAGATCTCATCTCCTCACTCTTGTTATCATAGGACAAGTTTCCATGATTGGAATTATCCATTTCACCTCTCCTCCTTAATTCTTAGGTGCAACATGCTTCTAAAACTAACCAATAGTATTATGGTTTTTACCCCCTCCCAGTTGACAAAGATCCCTCGGCCTAGGATTGCTGGGGAGGAAAGCCTCAGGACCCTCTACCTCTGCCTCCTCCACCAACTGCAATGTTCATTGTAGTTTTTGGTTTTTTCATTGTTTTTTGTGTTATTTAATTATATTTTTTTGTTGAATGTGAAATTGAGTTAGTCTAACTATTGTTATTATTTGTGTTATGATCTTTATTATACTTTTGTTTCTCTTAAATCTTCCTTAGTTCGATTTAACTTTTGAGGTGTAACTTTTCTACCTTTTTTATATGATTACTGTCGTATTATACATTTTTTTAAATCAATTTAAGTGAACATTTTAATAAAAAAATAACAATGAAAACGTTAATGCATATTTTCTTAAATAATAATTCATATTTATCTTATTTTCTTATCTTTTCTTGTTTTATGTACGCAATAATGGTCCTTTGTAATGTGCACTAGGACATGCATTTATTAATGCTAAGTTAATACACTTAAATTCATAAATTGACTAATTTTATTATATTTTTTTGTATTGGACACTATTATAAATTTATATTAAAGAGGGATGCAATCTTTTCTTTTAATAAAAAAACACTATTATTAAATGTTATTTTTTTTTATGGTTTTTGTTATCTATTTATCTATTTTTTTCAATATTCATATTAAATAATTTATATATCATATCTTCAATGTGTTAATTTGATAAAATTTAAGAATTTTTTATTTTGCACTTTCATGTTGGTCGAGTGAAAAAAGTGGTTATTACTTTTTTAATGCAATTAGATTGGATGGTTAGTAATTAGACAAGATATAATTATTTGAATGGTTTAGGTCCATAATAAATATTATTGCTTGATTAATAATTATTTGAATGGCTTAGGTCCATAATAAATATTAATTCATGATTAAGAATAACTCGTTTTTGTTATTTTTTTACATATGTATAGAAAGATAAACCTTTTCATCTTCCCAATATCTATTGATATTATGTTTTATATCTATGTAGTAAATATATATTGTGTTTCCACTTCTAAATATTATATAATTCTAATGAGGAATAATTTGCATGTACTTTTTCATCTCTTCTTATAGAATGTACAATTTATAGAAATCAATACAATCCCAAGAAAGTCATTTCAATAATAGTATTGATGATTTTGAGTGTCACAATTATTTAATATAAAATATAAAATTTATAATTTAGAAATTCAAGACCTGTGGTTTGACTATATGTGTTGTACGTGATAAAAAAAAAATTAAACAATATGAAAAAATGAATATAATGTAATATATTAAATTAGAACTTTAATATATTAAAATAAAATATTTTAGTATGTAAAATGATTGAACAAGTAATGGTAAAGAA
>JARHVA010004589.1:1105000-1162500 GCA_037957365.1 Torreya grandis
CTAGCACAAAATAATAAATAATAGTAATTGAATGATGACATTACATTACAATTTAAATATTCAACATTATTTCTAAATATTCTATTTACATATTAATAAGAAGGCCAATACAAATTTCATTAAATTAAACTCATTTTCATTTCATAATAATATTTTAGTATTGTCTATATTCAAATCATGTAAGCTAAGGAATATATTTATATTATTCATAATCAAATCATATAAATTATGAAACAAAAATTATTAACAATTTAATAAAATTTACATCTATAAAATATACATAGTAAAATTATACTAAGCTAAGGAATATATTTATATTATTCGCAAACACTCGTTTAGAGTTTGTATATGAAAATTATAGTATGTTAAAATATATAGAATGTTTGATACAATTATTAAAACTTATCCATGCATTCTTAGACACCAATAATAAATAAATTATTTTAATATGAATATTTAGATTAAGAAATATATAACCCATATTGTTCTCTCTTATAAATAAGGGCACCATCGGAGTCTACATATACTTCCAATATTTTATATGTATAAAGTTACATTGATCTATGACTAGGTTGAATAAACTCTAATCTTACAACTATTTTTTGTGCTAGTAACCTCTTGATAATAAATATAGTATTGAAACACATATTTACTATCCATTTCAAATGGAATTAAAAAAAAAATAGTATATAAACATCGACTCCTTTAAAAAGTTCAATGTGTCACTGACTTATATTTAGACATTTACTCTTTTTTTGCTACTTTATTTACCAACTATCATATATGGATTGTACACACAAATATATGGGCATGTATTTGTTATGTACCAATGTAATCTTAATAATATAAATTATTCACTTTCCCTATTGAAATTCATAAATTTTGTGATTTAGAATGGATAACCATGTGGATCTTCAATGGAAAAAACTGTAATCATCAAACACTTCACAATATCTTGTACCAAGCCTTTATAAAGGTGTTTAATGGCTTCACATTATGTACATGATCTTTAAGATTAAATATACAATTTTATCTTCTCAAATATTGAATACTAAATTTCCCCTTGAGATGCATGATCTTCAATACAATTCATTTCCTCATGTACTATGGTGTTCTTTGAGGAAAAATAAATGGAACCTTCAAAAATGTATCTCCACTTATTGAGATTGAAATTATTTCACTTTGATCATTGAAAAAAAAGAAATTCAATTAATAAAATTATTATTTTCCAAATGTTAAAAATAATGTGCATCTCTATTATGTTTTTGTGCATTGTGAAATTTTATAGCTTATAAAATTAGAAATAACTTTGATGTATACATTTAGCAATCTAGCATGAAATTTAAAAATGTCAGACTTGATCAATGACCTCCTTCTACACTATTGTTGAGAACTGCTTGTCCCATATAAGTGTCTTCCCATTAATTTTTTTGATTAAAAATTAATGGTTTAAGATAATGTCATTAATTTATTCAATTCAATTTTATTCACCACGAAATCCCTAAATAAATCATTACATGTCAATTTTTTTTCCAATATGTGAAAAATAGGATCCAGATAATATAATCTCATAAGAGTTTTAATTAATGATGAAAGGTCCCAACATTCTTCCTATTCAAAATTATGATGAAATAGATGAAAAATTGATCAATATGGTCATATGTTAGCTTAACAAGAAGGAACACAAAATTTACCTTTTAAAAAAAACACTATTTTTAATAAGCATGTTAAGATATCCAAACATAACCAAATTTTTGTTTTCATGGTTAGTGTTGTCCATTTTGAAATATAGAACATGAGGAATATTACTAGACAAATGAGTAAGAACATGATGAATTGAGTTTATGGTAATATTTTCCTCATTTTGAATATTTGTATCTTTGACGCAAACCATTGGAGACATTTGACCATTAAAATCCATATAAATACCCATGTGAGACTAGATTATGTTTTTAGAAGTTATTTTATGTGCACAAAAAATGTGGAAAAAAATATCATTTTAAGATCCTTACCATCGATTATAAAACCTAAATACATATTTAGAGCATAATAACACTTATTTTAATATTTGTAAAACTTATTTCAATCATTTGATTATTTATTTCATTCTTATTGACGTGCTTATATAATTTTATATATATATATATATATATATATATATATATATATATATATATGTATATATGTATATATATATGTATGTATATGTATGTATATATGTATATATATATATGTATATATGTATATATATATATATATATATATATATGTACATATATATATATATATATGTATATACATATACTATATATATATCTATATATATATATATATATATATATATATATATATATATATATATATATATATTTAAGAAATTTCCATAATTGATAACTATTTAATTTTAATAAATATTTTTGTAGAGGCATACCTCTTTCTACCCTTTCTAATTAATCCCTACTTTCCTTAGGCAAAGCACATGTACTACAAAACCTCATTCCTGAATTATTGGGAATATGGAAATTCTTTAATTATTTACTCCATGTTATTTTAAAATATATGTATGAAATTAAAGTGCCACTTCTTTAGCATCTTTAACCTATTATTTTTATAATTTTTCAATTTCACTCCATGGTAAATTATCAATAATGCATATTTTATATTTATCTGGCATGCACTTTCCTCATATATAACATAACTCATGCTTCCATGACATTAATATGTATGTCAATGGCCCATTAACTCTTATATGATGTCCTTTTTTAAAAAATAAGTATATTTCTAAACGTGTTTGAATTTTTAATAGACTAAGACTACTGATTGAGTGAATTATTTTAAATAATTTTGTTAAAAAATAAAACATTTATAATGTGATACTCATAACCTATCAATATGGATATCATGAACCCCACTAAATATAAATTTTCATGTTTTTAATCATCAAGAAGTATGCCTTATATTTCTCCAAGGAATACTTGTAGTCTATAGTGTTAAAAAAATCCTTTTGACAACATTTACTTCAAATCAAATAAATGATATGTCTCAACCATGATATATTCTTTCTTAGACTTTTTACAAATGGATTGATAGAAATAGATGAATTCTTATTCATAGTCCTATTCTCATATGCTTTCCTTATTATTATTGTCTTCATTTTGTTTATGGGAACATCATCATGCTCACTAGTATGAATATCTTCATTATGACTAGGAATATAATATTTTCTATCTTTATACTCAAAATTTGTAAGATAATAAGATGATTTTTCCACCTCAAATACTTTCACTTCAATTAGTTATAACTTGATCTTCATTCCTAGGCCCTTCATTATCATCATTACAAATCTTGTGACTAAGGGAATATAGAATTAACTTGGACAATGATTATCATCACCACTACTGTCACTAAATATACCATGTTTTTTTTCGCTTGGAGAAATCATCATCATTAACAATATTAATGTAATTAAACTCCCCACCATGATTAAAGTATTAATCATCAATAACATCATCATCACTACCTTTAAAATTTCCACATGAAGGAAAATAATCGTCATTATTATCAATGCCTTTAAATTCCATAGTTGGAAGAACTTATACATCATCATAATCATAAATAATGCTTTTAAAATCCCTACTTAAAGGATATTATTCATCAACATCATTATTGTCTTTAAATTTTTCATTTCAAAGACAATACTCTTCATCATCATCAATACCTTTTAAATTTTGACTTAGAAGAAAATATTCATCATTATTAGTGCCTGTAAAATCAACAATTAAATGAAAATATTCATCATTATTATTGATACCTTTAAATTTTATAATTGGTTGAAATTATTCATGAATAATAATACCACCATCATTTGAAACATCTTAATGTTTCCCTTCCACACTAATGCTACCATTGAAATATAGACTAATAAGATTATGTATTTCCACATGATCATTAATGGCACTTTAATAGTAACCCTTAATATGATAAATATATGTGGACCATCAATTATGTCACTTTTACTTCCATTAGGTTCATGATTATGAAGAGATTTCTCATCATAATCATTTAATTTCTTATCAAACTCATAACTTAGAGGTAGATCTTGATTATTATCCACAAAATTGATTTTCTTAGTAGTTATTATCAAAGTTATAATTTAACAATAGATTTTAAATATTGTCTACAAAATTTATGTTATTATTATACTACTAAGATTAAAAATCATCATCATATTCTTCCTCTTTATAAATAGTGCCTTTAAATTCTATCTATAGAATTAAAAAAATTCTTTTTCAACTTTCTGAATTGCATTACTTGCATTATGATCAAATTCCACTTTGGGTTAGAAACACAACCCTTCATTGACATTAAATGTGTTTTCATAATATTCACTATTATTAATAGAAGTCCATGAACAAGATATTGATGCTTATTAAATGGTAACTTTTTAAAAAGATAAATCCATAATTTCTCACTATAGACATAGAGTGCTAGACTATCCACCCTCACATAAATAATCCTAGAACTTTATAACTTTAAGGATGTAAAAAATTTCTCTCTAAAAATTTTCTCCAATATATCTCGTACAATATTAAAATATATTATATTTATTATTTATTATTTTATGTTATAATATTTTTTATTGATTATCTAATAATATTTGAATTAAATAAATATTTTCATGTTTCTATACTTCATCCATTAGGTAATTAATTCCTTTATTGCATTTTTAAGTTATCCCACATTCACTAACAATAACAATGTCAGCTCTAATATTTCATATATAAACACACCTTAGTTTTACTCATTTTTCATTAAATCTCAGCGACATTCATTAATGAATTTAGACCAATCCAAAATCAAGCTTCAACACCATTAATGAGGATTGAAAAAAACTGATAAAAGGTTAACGATTTTTTCAATCGTTGTTATTTGTGAAAACAATTAAGTTTTAATTATAAAAAAAACTTACCCTAAAAAAGTTTGACGTTATTTCACTTTTATATTTTTTAAATCAAAACCTTTGATATTTTAGGGTAATTATAGCAAAGAAAAACACCTATTTTGTAATAATATTTCAATGAAAAAACCTTAAACAGAAAAGAAAAAGTTAAAATAGATGAAAATAAAAATTAAATGGAAATTAAAAAAAAAAATAGAAGAAAATTATCAAAATTAAAAAAATATATATATTTGAAAAAAAAAAAAAATATAACGAAAAGAATAAAAATATAATTAAAAAAATATAATGAAAATTAAAAATGAAAAAGAAAACATAAATTTAGAAAATTGGAATAAAGAACCCGATGGGAGAGTGATTATGTAAATTGTCTCTATCGGGCCCCAATCACCTATAAAAATAGAAAAACATAAAAATAATTAAATAATCAAAAACTAAAATGAAATCATAAAAGAAAAAATAGAATAAATTTATTATTATTATTTATGTTGTTGTTAAAGGTTTTTTAGTTTTTTTTAGGGGGGAGAGGGGGTTTAAATACTTAATTTTATTTTATTTTTCTTCTTTTAGATGTGATTTTTTCAAATTATTATTTTTATTGATGTTTTCTTTTTAATAAAAAAATATACATTTTTATCAATTTTGTTTGTTGAGATAATTCGGTTATGTTTTTAAAGTAAAAAGAGAATGAAAAATAGTTGGAGGAATCATTCTCATAGGCAAAAACCAAAACATTTTAGACCCACAAAGGTAGTTAGTGCAATGATCCCTGTTTAGTGAGGATCGATCATCAAAACCACCATTCCTCCTCTATAACACCCAAAAAAAAATGTAGGAGAGTAAATTTTATTAACATAGGCTATTAGTTATTACATCGAGAGTTTAACTAAAAAGTGTTACAAAAACCATAATCTAAGGAACCACCTTGCTACCCATACCACCAAACTAAAGACTAAATGACTTTGATTTATTATACAATGACACAACAAGAGAATAAATATAATGCAAACTTAGTTGGGACATAATTATCCAAAAAAAAATTGATTACTAACTACAACTAATCGTAGTAACTATGCATTATATATTACAAAATAATGTAATATATCCAATTACACTAACATCTCATCTTTATTACGTTATTTTTACAAATGTACCCCCAAAACATATCAAATTTGACCTTTCCAAGTGACTTGGTGAGTATTTCTTCTATTTGTGAATCTGTTGGGAAGTATTAGAGCTAAAAGTTGTGGTTTAAGACTTGTTATCTAATGTAATGGCATTTTACCTCAATGCGTTTAGTTCTTTCATGAAATACTAGATTCTTAACAAGTTTTAAAACACCCTGATTGTCAAAGAAATGGATTGGCGGTTGATCTTTAGGAATTTATATATTAGATAGAATAAGATGTAACCAAATTGATTAACACATATCTCATCATGGGGCATGGTATTATACCACTATGGATGAAAGAAAAACTATAAATTGATTCTTAATCCATAAGATGAGTCTAGATCTGAGATGAAAAATATATCTCAAAGTTGATTTCTTGTCATCAATAAATCCAACATAGTTTGAGTCTTTATAACCCTGCAAGAATAAAATTTAGTTCTTCTTGTATTCCATACCATAATCTACTATTCCTCAAACATACCTCAAAATATGCTTAATTACAACCTAGTACCACTTCTTTAGATCTTGCATGAATCTCAAAAGATAGCTAATAATAAAGCATATGCTTGATATGGTATATGTCAAGTAAATGAGACTCTTAAAAAGTTGTATGTAGTGAGTTTCATCTACTTGAAATGAATCCTAAATTTAAGATAACTATAAAACTTTATCCATTGGTGTTGATGTTGGTTTACAATCTTTTATCTCATATTTTTCAAATAATGTCTTGGAATATTTCATTTTTGAGACAAAAATATGAGTCTTCTTTTACCATATCTCCAAGTGAAGATAATAATAATATATCCCCAAGTATATCATGTCAAAGGATTTCTACAAGTTATTATTTACTAATTTATTGAGATTATTTGAACTTCCTATGATCACAAGATCATCTACATATAAAATCAGAATGAAAACCTTTGTGCCTACCTTCTTGATATACAAATATGAATATGAGGGGATACAAATGAATCTATGCTGTAATAGATCATCATCTATCTTAATGTATCATGCCCTTGGTTCTTGATTAACTCCATAAAGGCACTTAATTAGATTACATACCTTTTGAAGATGTTGCTCATCAATGAATCCTTCTAGCTAGATTTGTACACTTCTTCTTTGAGATCACCATTAAATAATGCACAAGTTTAACATCCGTATATTGATGTTTCCATCCCTTTTTTGTTGTAAGTTATCAAACAACTCCAATGGTGTTTATCCTAGTAGTGGGGGAAAATGTATCCTCATAATCTATTCCTTCATGCTGAGCATATCCTTTTGCAATAAGTTTTGCTTTACATTTGTCATTAGATCCATGTATCTTGTATTTTGTCTTGAAAATCTATTTTGAGCTTATGGATTTCTTTACTATAGATAGATCTATAAGTTCCCATGTCTAATTTTGATGAGGGTATCATACCCAGCATCCATGGCCTTCTTCTAGTGAGGTTGAAATAAAGCCTCTTGAATTGTCTATGGTTTGATGTTGTCAACTGCTAATTCACTTCTTTTCTCACATAACTTTTCATCTGAACTCTAGGTGAAGTATCTAGATTAGAGTTTAGATGTGAGTCCATGATAGTGATTTCTACCCATTTTTGATGTCAATTTGAATTTTCATTTCATGAATAATTATCTTTTATATTTCCAGGATCAATGAACAATTCTCCTTGTAGCTAACCTTATCTATGATAAGATTCTTCCTTCTCATCATCTAACTATCATAATAATCTATTAGAGGAGGTATGTTATGATTCTTTTATGGAAATGAACTGAATGATGACTCACCACAAACCTCATCTACACTTTCATAAATATTTTGTGTCTCAGGATCCATGATATGATATTATTTTGAGGTAGTACTATACCCCAATACAAGGCACTAGAGTGTTTTCGATATGATCTTCTTCATCTTTATAGCTATGACACACATATATGATGTGCAACCAAATACTCTATGGTGAGAGATCGAAGATATATGACAAATCCATACTTCTTTTAGTGTCTTTTATTTCAAAATATTTATAGGTGACATGTTGATAAGATATATGGCTATATGAACTACTTTTGCCCATACTGGCACCTCTAACTTCATAATAGGAAGCATGTAATTAGCCATTTCCATGATTTAATGTTTATGTCACTCTATAATTCAATTATAATAGGGTGTATAGTGAGTATTTAGGTCATGTTTGATGTCATGTTACTTCTAGAATATGAATAATTTATTTGATGTGAATTTCCCTATGGATTTGAGCGGAGGAGACAAAAAGGCATCCTTGACTAGGTGACAACAAGTTGGTAGAAGACCTTAAAATGTGTAAAGTCTTTACTCTTATTCTTGTTAAATAATTCGCATGTCTTACAAGATAAATCATCAATAGGAAACTATAAGTACTTAAATCTTTAGAAAGATATAGATAGGTGTCTGCATAGATCAACATGTACCAAATCAAGATGATCCTTAGCTTGCGAAGAACTTGAATAGAATAGAACCCTATGTTGTTTGATGAAAAGACATCTAGGGCATACATGCAAATAATGAGATAGCTAAGAAAGTCCATATGCCATGGCTTTATAGTTGAGCTCATAGAAAGAACCAATAGAAAGGTGCCCATATCAACAAATAATTTATTATCTATAAATCAACTCTTCAATCATAAGGTTAAGGTAAATTTCATGATATATAATGGCACACTATCATGTCTCCTCTCACTAGAAGGTATGGTAATTTCTAGATATTTTTTAAAGGATAGATTATT
The DNA here is from genome assembly GCA_037957365.1 of Torreya grandis. Taxonomy (NCBI): domain Eukaryota; kingdom Viridiplantae; phylum Streptophyta; class Pinopsida; order Cupressales; family Taxaceae; genus Torreya; species Torreya grandis. The sequence continues at coordinate 1,113,891 of JARHVA010004589.1, forward strand.
TGCCCTAGATACAATTTCATCTTATATTGTTTCTCTCTCTACCTTTATAGTATAATCCACCTCACTATGGCATTATCGATATGAGCATCTTTGTATTGGTTATTTGTATCAGGTCAGCTCTGCCATGGTATGCAGACTTCTTGAATTGTCCAATTCATTGCATGTATGCCCTAGATGAATTGATGGTAAACAACATAGGGTTCTATTTGATCCAAGTTTTTCACAAGCCAAGGATCATCTCGATGTGGCACATATTGATTTATACAGACCCTGGCCTACTTGTTTTCAAGGATTCAAATCTCTTAGTTGTTCATTGATGGTTTATCCTAAAAGACATGATTGTTCTTTATAAAGAAGAAGAGTGAATCTTTTAATATTTTTAAACAAGCTGGTAGAAGACCATAAAATGAATAAAAGATTCACTCTTGTCTTGAGAAAGAGCACACATGTCTTTCTGAAGAAATCATGAAAGAACAACTAAGAGTATTTAAATCCTTGGAACTAAGTAGGAAGGGGTCTACATAGATCAATATGTGTCACATCGAGATGATCCTTGGCTTGTGAGAAACTTAGATCGAATGAATCCCTATGTTATCTTCCAACAAGGGATCCAAGGCATATAGGCAAAGGATTGGACAATTGAGGAATTCCATGTACTATGGCCGATCTGAGTTGGTACCAAAAACCAATAGAAAGGTGCTCATATCAATAATGCCATAGTGAGGTAAATTTTATCATAAAGGTAGAAAGAGAAATAATATTATATGAAATTACATCTAGGGAAAATAATCAGTCCTTTAAAAATTCAATAGTATTTACCTTCCCTTCTAGTGAGAGGAGACAATAGTTTTCACCATTCTTGATCATGAACTCTACCTTAAGCTTATGATTCTAGAGTTGATTTATAGAATACATATTTTTTATCAATATGAAATCCTTTCTATTTATTCTTTGTATGAGCTCAGTTATAAGGCTATAGTACATACACTTCCTTAGTTGTCACAATTTTTGCCTATATGCCCTAGATGCCTTACCAACAAACAATATAGGATTCCATTTTAGCTGAGTTCCTCACAAGCCAAGGATCATCTTGATTTGATACATACTAATCTATGTAGACCCGTACCTGCATCTTTCCAAGGATTCAAGTACTTTCAGTTGATTATTGATGATTTATCTCATAATATATGGGTGTTATTTCTTAAAAAGAAGAGTTAAGCCTTTACTCATTTTAAGGTCTTCTACTAGTTTGTTGTCACCTAGTAGGGAGGCCTCTTCATCTCCTCTACTCAAATCAAGAGGGAAATTCACATAAAATGAATTTTGGATATTCTTGAAGTAATATGACATCAAACATCACCTAACTGCTCATCATACACCTCAAAAAAATGGAATTATAGAGTGAATCAATCGTTCAATCATGGATATTGCTCATTACATGATGTCTATTGCTAAGTTAGAGGTACTAGTCTTTGAAAAAGTAGTTTAGATAGCCATATATCTTATAAACATGGCACCTATCAATATCTTTCAAGACAAAACACCAAAATAGGCGTAGAGTGGTCATAAGCATTTGATCTCTCACTTTAGAGTATTTTATTATACATCTTATATGCATGTCATAGCTATAGAGAAGAATAAGATCAGACTAAAGATACTATAGTGCCTTCTATTGGGGTATAGTACTACCTCCAAAGCATATCATCTCATGGATCCTAAGATGCAAAATATTTATGAAAGTGTAGATGAGGTTTCTGGTGAGTCATCATTCAACTCATTGCTAGAAAAAGAGTTAGAACATACCACCTCTCATAGACTATTCCGACAGTTAGATGATGAGAATTAATAATCTTATCACAAAGAAGGTGAGATGCAAGGAGAATTATTCATTGATCTAGGAATCTATAAGATAATTATTCATAAAATCAATAATAACATTGATGTCCAAAATGGGTAGAAAGCACCATTAAGGACTCACACCTAAACTCTAATCCAGATACTTCATTAGGATTTCAAACCAAAAGATAGGCAAGGAAATAAGTTAATCTCCTAATAATGATTTTAGTAGTTAACAACACCAAACTAGAGATAGTTCGAGAGGCTCTACGTCAACATCACTAGAAGAAGGCCATAGATTTTGTATATTATAACCTCATCAAAATTAGACATGTGAACTTATCGATCTACCTATAATAAAGAAATCTATTAGCTGCAAGTGGATTTTCAAGACAAAATATAAGATAGATGGATTTATTGACAAATACAAAGCACAACTAGTTTACAAAGTGATATGCTCAGCATGAAGGAATAGATTATAAGAGGACATTTGTACCCACTACTAAGATCAAGACAATCAAAGTTGTTTGCACACTTATAAGATAAAAGGAATTGATACTTTAGTAGATGGATGTTAAACTTGTGCATTATTGAATGGTGATATCAAAGAAGAAATGTATAGACTTAGCCAAAATATTTCATTGATGAACAACATCCTCAAAAGGTATGTCATCTAATTAAGTACCTATATGGACTTAAGCAAGAACCAAGGGCGTGATACATTAAGACAAATGATCATATATTGCATCATAGATTCATTTGTATCCCCTCAAATTCAAATTTGTATATCAAGAAGGTAGGCACAAAGGATATCATTTTGGTTTTGTATGTAGATGATCTAACGATCATAGGAAGTTTAGATAATCTTGTTGAATAAGTAAATAATGACTTAAATAAATCCTTCAACATGATAGACTTGGGGCTACTTCATTATTATTTTGGCTTGGAGATATGGTAAAACAAGATTCATGTTTTTGTCTCTCAAATGAAATATGCCAAGACATTACTTGAGAAATATAGGATGAAAGATTGTAAACCAACATGAACACTAATGGAGAAAGGTTTGCATTTATCCCATTTTTAGGATTCACCTCAAGTAGATGAAACTCACTATAGGTAGTTTGTTAAGAGTCTCATTTGCTTGACATATACCATACTAGGCTTATAATTTGTTATTAGTTATCTTTCAAGATTCATGCAAGAGCTAAATAAGTTGTTGTGGGTTACAATGAAACATGTTCTGAGATATGTTTGAGGTATAGTAAATTATGGTATGGAATACAATAAGAAATCAATTTTCTTATTGTAGGGTTATAAAGACTCAGTCTATGTTGGATTTGATGATGACCAAAAATCAACTTTTGAATATATTTTTCATGTCAGATTTGGATTGATCTTATGGATTAGGAAGTAATTTTTCATTTCTCTCTCATCCACAAAGGCATAATACCATGCCACATGAAGATCTATGTGTGAATCAACTTGGTTATGTCGTATTGTATCTGACATAGACATTCCTGAAGATCAACTACCAATCCATTTTGATGACAATTAGGGTGTGTTAAAACTGATTAAGAATCTAGTATTTTATGAAAGAACCAAACACATTGAGATACAATGCCATTACATTTGAGAATAAGTCTTAAACCATCATATTTAGCTCCAGTACTTCCCAATAGATTCATAGATAGAATATATACTCACCAAGTCACTTGGTAAGGTGAAATTTGATCTATTTTGGGGGTAAATTTGGGGAAAAAATGTAATAATAAAGGGATGTTAGTGTAATCAGACATATTACATTATTTTTTAATATAAGCTGCTTAGTTACTATGGTTAGTTGTAGTTAGTAATCATTTATGTTTTTGGATAGTTATGTCCCAACTAAGTTTGCATTGTATTTATTCTCCTGCTGTGTCATTTAGTCTTGAATTTGATGGTATGGGTAAGAAGTTGGTGCCCTAGTTTATGGTTTTTGTAACACTTTTCAGTTAAACTCTTCATGTAATAACTGATAACCTATATAAATGAAATTTACTATTCTATGTTTTTGGTTGGGTGTTATAGAGGAGGAACGTGGTTTTGATGTTCGATCCTCACTAAATAAGGACCATCTCACTAATTGCCTTGGTAGGTCTAAATCATATTTTGGTTTTTCCCTGTGAGAATGATTCCTCGAACTAGTTTTAATTCTCTTTTTATTTTAGAAACATACCCTAATTATCTCAGCAAAAAAATTGATGAAATGATTTTTTTTTTTTTTTTCTTAAAACGAAAACATGAAGAAAACTAATACTTTAAAAAAATCACATTTAAAAAATGAAATAAAATTACAAAAACTGTTTTAAAAAAATAAAAATAACAATAAAAATAAAAATAAATTTATTCTATTTTTTTTTTTTCTTTTATGCTTTCGTTTTAGATTTTTAAAATTTAATTTTTTTAAGTTTTCCTATTTCTATAGGTGATTGGGGCCGGATAGAGACAATTTACAGAATCACCCTCCCATCGGGTTCTTTATTCAAATTTTCTCAATTTAGGTTTTCTTTTTCATTTTTAAATGACATTGTATTTTTTTTTAAATTTTTTTCTTATATTTTTTTCTTTAAAAAAATATTATTTTCCTTACTTTTGATATTTTTCTTGTATTTTGTTATTTTCATTTATTTTTTATTTTCATCTATTTTTCTTTTTCTTTTTGGTTTCATAATTTTCTTCTACTTTTTTATTTTCATTTATTTTTTATTCTCATCTATTTTAACTTTTTCTTTTCTGTTTAAGGCTTTTTCATTAAAGTATTATTACAAAGTAGGTGTTTTATTCCCCTTAAAAAAGCATAAAATATCAAAAGTTTTAATTTTAAAAATATAAAAGTTAAATAACGTCTAATTTGTTTAGGTTAAGTTTTGTTATTAAAAGTTAATTGTTTTCATAAATAACTAGGATTGAAAAAATCATTAACCTTTTATCAGATTTTTTTCTATTCTCATTAATGGTGCTGAAGCTTGCTTTTGGATTCGTCTAAATTCATTAATCAATGCCCCCGAGACTGAATCCAAAAAGAAGAAAATAATAGTGTGCTCTAATAGAGCTGACATTGTTATTTTTAGTGAATGCGGGATAACTTTAAAAAGTCCTTAAGGAATTAATTACCTAATGGATGAAGTATTAAAACATGAATTTTTTTATTTAATTGAAATATTATAAAATATTCAATAAAAATATTCTAATATAAAATAATAAATAAAAAATATAATATATTTTAATATTGGAGGAGATCTATTCAAGGGAAATTTTAGAGGGAATATTTGCAGAGAATTTTTAATCCTTAAAGTTATAAAGTTGTAGGATTATTTATGGGAGGGTGGATAGTCTAGCACTTTATGTTTATAGTGAGAAATTATGGGTTTATTTATTAAAAAAGTTTTCATTTTTGAAATCACCAATATTTACTTTATTTAATAATAATGAATATTATGTAAATACATTTAATTTGAATATAGAGTTTGTGATTTTTACCCAGAGAAGAGTTTGATCATAATGCGATTCAGAATGTTGATGAAGAACTTTTTAATTCTACAGAATTAAAAGCACCGCTTATAAAGAGGAAGAATATGATGATGATTTTTCTTCTTAGTAGTTTAATAATAACAAAATTTTGTGGACAATATTTAACATCTACCATTAAATTATGACTTTGATAATAAGTACTAATAACATCAATTTTGTGGACAATATTCAAAATCTACCTCTAAGTTATGAGTTTGATAAGAAATTAAATGATTAGAATGAGAAATGTCTTCTTAATCATGAATTTAACGGAAGCAAAAATGACATAAGTGATGGTCCACATATATTGATCATAGTGAGGGTTGCTATTAAAGTGCCAATAATGATCATGTGGAAATATATATTTTTATTAGTCTAAATGTCAGTGGTAGCATTAGTGTAGAAGGAAATATTTGAGATGTTTCAAATGATGGTGGTATTATTATTGATGAGTAATTTCAATTAATTAGAAAATTTAAAGGTATCAATGATAACGATGAATATTTTCATTTAAGTGGAGATTTAAAAGTACTAATAATGATGAATATTTTCTTTTATGTGAAGAATTTAAAGGTATCGATGATGATGAAGAGTATTGTTTTCAAAATGTAAATTTTAAAGACATTGATGATGATGATGATGATGATGATGATGATGATGATGATGATGATGATGATGACGACGACGACGACGACGACGACGACGACGACGACGGCAACGATGACGACGACGATGATGATGACGACTACGATGATGACGACAACAACGATGATGATGATCATTCCGGGAGAGATTTTATAGGCATTAGTGATGATTATGATGATGATGGATAATTTCTTCCAAGTATAAAATTTAAAGGCATTGATAATGATAATGATGATTTTCCTTCATGTGACAATTTTAAGGGCAATAATGATGATGTTATTGATAATGAATACTTTACTCATGGTGGGGATTTTAATTACATGAACAATGTTCATGATGATGATGATTTTCTTTCAAGTGAACAATTTCATGATATATCTAGTGACACTATTAGTGATGATAATCATTGCCCAAGCTAACTCGATATTTTCCTTAGTCTCAAGATTGGTAATGATGATAATGATGGGCCTAGGAATGAAGATCAAGTTATAATTAGTTCAAGTGAAACAATTTGATGTGGAAAAAATCATCTTATTATCTTAGAAATGTTGAGTATAAAGATAGAGAATATGATATTCCTACTCATAATGGAGATATTCATACTAGTGAGGATGATAATGTTCGCGTAAACAAAATGAAGACAATACTAACAAGGAAAGCATATGAGAATATGATTACGAGTAGCAATTGAGCTATTTATAGCAATCCATTTGTACAAAGTCTAAGAAAGAATATATAATGGCTCAAGATATGTCATTTATTTGATTTGAAGTAAATGTTATCCAAAGGAATTTTTAAAAACATAGATTACAAGTATTCCATGGAGAAATGGAAGGCATACTTTTCGATGATTAAAAACATGAAAAAATTATATTTAGTGGGGTTCATTATTTATATATATATATATATATACTCTGACAGGTTACGATTATCACAATGGAAATGTTTTATTTTTAAAAAATTCATTCAAAATAATTCGCTCAATCAATAATCTTAGTCTATTAAGAATTTAAACACGTCTAGAAAAATATTAAACTTTTTATTAACAAGTACATCATGTATGAGTTAATGTGCCATTGATATACATAGTAATGTCATGATGCATGATTTATTTTATAGATATGTAGAGTGCATGCTAGAGAGAGACAAAATACATTTCTTGATAATTTACAAAGGAATGAGATCCAAAAATTATACGAGCAATATGTTAAAGATGCTAAAGAAATGGTAATTTAGTTTCACACATATATTTTAAAAGAATATGGAATAAATAATTGAAGAATTTCAATATTTTTAATAATTCAAGCATGACGTTTTGTAGTACATGTGCTTTGCCTAAAGAAAGTATGGATTAATTAGAAAGAGGACAAAGATGTATGTCTCTACAATAATATTTATTATAATTGAATAGTTATTAATTATGAAAATATATATATGGATTTAATTGTTTAAGCACTTCAATATCATTAAAATCAATAGTCAAATGAATAAAAAAAACTGTACAAATATTGAAACAAGTGTTATTATGCTCTAAATAAGTATTTAGGTTTTATAATCGATAGCATGGATCATAAAATGATATTTTTTTCCACGTTTTGTATGCACACAAATAACTTCTAAAAACATTACTCAGTTTCACATGGTTGGTGATATGGATTTTAATGGTCAAATGTCTTCAAGGGTTTACTTCAAAGCTACAAATATTCAAAATGAGGAAAATATAACCATAACCTCAATTCATCATGTGCTTACTTGTTGGTCTGGTAATATTCCTCAAGTTCTATATTTTATATTGGACAAAACTAACCATGAAAACAAAAATTTAGTTGTGTCAAGATATCTTAACATGATTATTGAAAATAGATTTTTTTTTAAAAGGTAAATTTTTTGTTTTCTTATTAGGATGACATATGACCATATTGATCAAATTTTCATCTGTTTCATTTTTTCATCATAATATTCAATAGGGAAAATGTTGGGACCTTTCATCATTAATTGAAACTCCTAAGAAATAATATTGTCTAAATCCTATTTTTGGAATATTGGATTTTTTTTATTTTGACATGTAATGATTTATTCAGGGATTTCATGGTGAATAAAATTGAATTGAATAAATTAATGACATTATCTTAAACCATTAATTTTTTATCAAAAACATTGATGGGAAGACCCTTATATGGGATAAGTAGTTCTCACAATAGGGTAGAAGGAGGGCATTGATCAAGTCTCTCATTTCTGAATTTCATCCCAGATTGTTAAATGTATACATCAAAGTTATTGTTAATTTTATTAGTTACAAAATTCCACACTACACAAAAACATAATAGAGATGTACATTATTTCGAACGTTTGGAGATAATAATTTTATTTATTGAAATTAGTAGTTTTTCAATGATCAAAATGAAAAAAAATTCAATCTCAATAAATGGAGACACATTTTTGAAGGCTCCATTTAGTTGTCCTCCAAGAATACTATAGTAAGTGATGAAATGAATGTTGTTGAAGATCATGAATCTAAAGGGGTAATTGAGTATTCATGATTTGAGGAAATAAAATTGTATATTTTATCTAAAAGATCACGTACATAATTTGAAGCCATTGAATATCTTTATAGGGGCTTGGTACAAGATATTGTGAAGTGTTTGACGATTGCAGTTTTTGTCCTTGAAGATCCACATGGTTATCCATTGTGAATCACAAAAGTTATGAAGTTCGATAGTGAAAGTGAATAATTTATATTATTAGAATTACATTGCTACATAACAAATATACACTGATTTAATTGTATGTACAATCCATAGATGATAGTCGATAAATAAATTAGTGAAAAAAATAAATGTCTAAATATAAGTCATTGACGCAGAGAAATTTTTAAAGGAGCGGATGTTGATATACTATTTCATTTCAACTTCCATTTGAAATGGAGAGGAAATCTTTGTTCCAAAACTATATATATTATCAAGAGATTACTGGCACAAAAAACAGTTGTAAGATTAGTGTCTACTCAACCTAGTCATAGATCAAGATAACTTTATACATCTAGAACATTGGAAGTATATGTAGACTCAGATGCTACACTTATTGATAAAAGAGAATAATATGAGTCACATACATCTTAATCTAAATACTCATTTTAAAAGTAATTTATATATTAATAGTGTCTATGAATGCATGGATAAGTTCTAATAATTGTATCAAATATTCTATATTTTAATTACTATGATTTTCCTATGAAAACTCTAACAGAGTGTTTGAGGTTACATGTAATTTTTATTCAATTTATTAATAATTTATGTTTCTTTATTTAAATTATTTGATTATAAAGAATATAAATATATTCCTGAGCTTACCTAATTTGAATATAGATAATACTACAATATTATTATGAAAAAAAATTAGTTTAATTCAATGCAATTTGTATTGGCTTTCTTATTAATAAGTAAATAGAATATTTAGAAATAATGTTGACTAATTAAATTATAATGTAATATCTTTATTCAATTACTATTGTTTATTGTTTTGTGCTTGGAGTGGTAAATTTATAATAAAGAAGTGGATATTTTTATATTTACTTTATGGTTTTATTCTCAACTTTACCAATTTTTATGTTGCGATTTAAAAATTATTTCAAATTCAATTCTTAGAAAAGGTGTTATTGGTAGTATTAATTTTCAATTTGGAGGTTGATTTTAAGATTTTGGCTACATCATCTTGGCCAAAAATTTACGTGGTCGCAACATATGCTAAGTGGACCTTAGGTTTGTTCAATTTGTCATGTACAGAGGCCCTAAGCCAGATTGCCTCCAAAATCTCTTAACCTCAACACTTTCACATCTTCATGCAAAATGTGTAATTCAAATTTCATGATAGATTACAATTGTGTCTTTTCGAATTTGATTTGAATTTTTGTTTTTGTCCTATTAAAATCAAAGTGTATTTTGCATCACTGTCTAGATAATATTGGTTGGGTGTTTGTTAATGTGTTGTTTATAAACACCTTGGTAAAATCATGTTATTTATTCTTCATGATATATTTCATAAATATTTTCTTTTCATTTGTGGATTATATTCCCCTTTGAATTTTATGAAGTCTACACACCGTATTGGATCAAAATTAAAGCTAACAACTCTCCCTGCCACCTAGGACCGATTTCCAATCGAGCACCTATTCCCTCAAATATTGGCTCTTCTACCACCACATTCACATTGTATCACAAATGATGCCCATTTATGCACCCATGTGTCATGAAAATTTCAAACTATTTAGTACTCACTCCAACTGTAATGAAATTAGAAAGATAAATTCCATAAACTCAATGTGTTGCCCACACATCAACATCATTGTTTCATTTTGTTGATTCAATCTACACATATGGACTAGATTCATTCCGTAATCAAATAGAAATACCTTAGCATTGCTTGTCATCATCACTATGGAGTGTCATGTTGTCAATTAAGAATAATAGATTAATAATTTATTTAATAAAGAAATGATTGGAATATTTACAACCTCAATCTTGATATTGATTGTATGTACCCATGTCCACTCCAAGCTTGATATTAATTTATAACATAGAATAAAGCATTATTTGACAATGATGATGAGAAGCAATGACAAATTAATAATTAAAAGTTATGAAAGAGATTTAAATGTTAATTTTTATATATATAATATATAATATATTATAATATTTTTGTATATTAAAAAATGAATAAATAATGTATTTAAGTATTCTATAATATATATATATATATATATATATATAGTAGAGTATTTTTCATATAGGAGACTACAACTGTGATGTAAATCTTAATGACCATATAAAAATAGGTCAAAACCCGAATACCACATCATAAACATGTGTTGAGTTGCTCACACAACAATAGTCATCACGATGCTTACCTGTGGGTTGTAGTTCTGTTTCTGAAGATGAGGAATCTGTGATGTTGGAGCTTTGGGTCATCACCAGAACGAATTCCAGAAGTGGGTACATCTATTCAAGCCCTTTTATTTTCATTTAAAGCCCCTATCCTTTTCTCCTAAGGTCATGCCCTTGCACCGCAAACAGCGCCACGAAGTGTTTGATGCCTGAGCGCTCGTCTGGTGTGAAGATCTTCCACTATTTCACAGACCCGTATGCCAAAATCCTCGCCACATACAGTGGCACCACCGCCGTCATGACGTGATAAAAGCCTGTCCCCGTAATCATATTGCTGCTGCACTGCACAAGACTCACATCTCACCTCAATACCATTGCTCTACAACATAAATAAAGCCTTGTTAAAAGAAATGTCTCTATTCCTAGGCTGGACTGTGCTGGGCTTGTTTGTTTAATCGAGGAAATGTGAAAGTGATAGAATGGATACAAATAATCAAAACCCATCACTACAAAGAAGTAAACACAATAAATTAGCTTCGCCCAAGCTGTGGGGTAAAAGAAAAACCTACACTAACTCTTGTTTTACTTCGAATCCGACAGAAAGTAATAAATGGAGAAACTACCTAGTAAACCCCAACTGATCTAAGGTGTTCTGGGTCATTACCAGATTGAACATGCACTGCACAAGACTCACATCTCACCTCAATAACACTGCTCTACTACATAAATAAAGCTTTATTAAAAAAAATGTTTCTATTCCTATGCTGGACTGTGCTGGGCTTGTTTGTTTAATCGAGGAAATGTGAAAGTGATAGAATAGATACAAATAATCAAAACCCATCACTACAAAGAAGTAAACACAATAAATTAGCTTCGCCCTAGCTGTGGGGTAAAAGAAAAACATACGCTAACTCTTGTTTTACTTCGAATCCGATAGAAAGTAATAAATGGTTAAACTACCGAGTAAACCCCAACTGATCTAAGGTGTTCTGGATCATTACCAGATTGAATATCAAAAGTGGGTACCTCTGTTCAAGCCCTTTTCTTTTCATTTAAAGCCCTCTTCCGTTTCTCCTGATGTTATGCCTTTTTGCTTTCACTAAAAATCGACATTATAGAACGAATTTGTGGTGGGGGGCTGTCACGCATTTTTAATTTCAATAAAACCCATATAATAAATATCTTTAGCTGAAGCAATGTTCCGTTGGTTCACGTGCAAGGCTTCTGTGACTAGCACATTTTCATCACTATCGTGACCATCATCAAATTCGAGCACAAAGGATTGGGATCTACAGGCAGAGACCTCGTGCAAAAGAAAGAACTCGTTGCATTCTTTACCCACATTGCCACCGAAACATCATGTGCGTAAAGGTTAAACAACGGGTGTGTTGGAAACCAGGTGCGGGGAAACCAGGCGGTGGATCTAACAAAGGCTCTATGCAAGAAAGCCCTCCCTCCTCTTGTCAGCAGCTGGCAGATGGGAGGATGAAAAAGCTCTAGTTTTCCAAGTCTTATCCGAGAGGAATCTTTGAATACTTCTTCACAATAGAACGCCTCTAAGTAATAAATACTTTATTTTATCTATTTTGTGATAAAAATGCACACTTAACTATTAAAAGATTATAATCTTTTTAATGCATAAAGATTTAGATGGGTTCAAAAAATAAAGTTTAATTAATTAATTATTAAAAATAATTGATTTTTTTTAATATATTATAATATTTATATATATGTATTTCAATCGAGAGTTTATTATAATTATGTTGTCAGTATATTTGAAATGTTAGTTAAAATCTCTTATATAATTTATATATTTTTTTAAATATTTATAGTCAAGTAATTTTTTTTGCGCTTCCTTATTTATGATGCACATATCAATAACTTGTTTATTTATTTATGATGCACATGTTAAATACTCAAATCTAATTTTCTAGGTTAAATATGGTAGATATTCTATCTACTAAAACTATTATTTATGTAATTTTTTAATTCATTATATATATATATATATATATATATATAAATATATATATATATATATATAATCGATTCTCTTTTAATTAATCAATTATTGAACTAGTTTAAATGAGTTTAAAATTAGTTTATATTAAAATATGATCATATTTAAGCCATAGTTAGGCCGAAAAGCTAGTGATTCATTAAACTCATTTACTCTTATTACACTTTAATATTTATGGTTATAGTTAATGTCATAAATTTTAGGTAAAAGTTATTTCTAAAAGTTTCCTTGAGAAAAATAAGATATACCTCGTTTTCAGTACCAATTTTTGGATATATTTATTTCTTTTAAACACATAATATACAATTAATTTTTTTTATTTTCATTAATTATATTTCCAAAAAAAATTAATTTAATGATATGTACAATTATAAACGTGATTGAATGTTACTCCACTATATTAACTAGATGTAAAAGAAAACAAACAACACAAACATCTAGTTAACATTGCCTGCATCTTTGCCATGCAATAATTATCTAATACTTTTGATTGTATCTTCTCTATGTCTCAACAATAGTTACAACCAATTATTATTATCATGTTTAATATATTATATAAATAGTTTCATTTACCCTATTAATTTCTAGAGTGAATAACAATATATGTGGTAATTGCTTGAAATATATTCATATGTGCTAACTATACTAAAAATTAAATATAGTTTAAAGTAAAAAATTTGCATTTGATATCATAATGACATTGTGCATGAAACAAATTAATCCATTTGCACCATTAATTTTTATTTCGAGTCATAAATAAATCTATGTACTTAAGACAATACTTTATAATTTACTTTGTTATATTTAACTATGTTCAATTTGAGTCTATGTATATTATTTTGTTAACATTAATTCATCTCTCTCTATGAAATTAATCTCTCCATCAAAGTAATTTGCACCTTATTATTTATTCAAACAATTTGGCCTACATGTAGAAAGTGTAAAGAGATCACAGATTATAACTAGTTCCATATAATGTCTGGAAATGTTTTTCTAGATATAGTTAGTCAATCATAGTTTTAATTATATAATAAATATATACATCTATTTTTCATCAGTGGCCATAGCGAATGTGTAAATTGAAAAATAATAAAATAATAGTGTGTTGTTATTAGATATAAGACTTTATAATATGCTACTATATTATTATTTCTAGAGGTTGCAATACTCAATTGTTTAAAAAACCAACACATTATATTGGTAAACTAAAGGTATGCACATTTTCATATATCCATAATTTTTTCTATTGATAAAACCAATGGACTTGAATCTAAAATAATGCAAGAGTAGAAATAATAAAACATCAAAGAATTTGATAATTGTAGAGAGTTATGAGCCAAGGAAAAATACACAATACAATAACATTGACCATGCTTTGATCGAACACGATATTTTATAGGGTGTAGCATTTAACTATAGCATTTTTTATTGTATATTTGATACATTGGATGTGTTATTACATTTTTAATATACACACTTAGAACTAAGAAATAAGGTCATCGATAGTTTCTTAATTCAACTATGTATTGGTGATCCAATTATAATTAAAATTCTAAAATTATGTCATTGTGAGTTTTACATATTACATGAAATAAACAACACTGAAACATATTTGTATAAGTTATAATTATTTTCATCCCCTGCTTACACTGACAATGAATCTATTTTATGAGAAGATATATTTTATACACATTGAGTAGCTAGATGGATCAACATACAAATATGCAAATGGGCCTCTACAAAGAATAAAAACTACCATCGATTAAATAAAGAATGTTAATAAAGTCCATACTTGATATTATTTTAGGATACACAACTACCATACTACCAAAAAAAATCAATAGGCTATGTCACTAGCACATATTTGATTATTTGATATGTGCAAATAGCTGGAGACATATTGGCTAACTATTTTATCAAAACTAGAAATCAATAACCTACATATAGTATTGTTATATGTAGTTATGATTATGGTGAGAGATTATTCAATTAAATTTGATAATTGACATATTTTTAATTTTAATAAAATTATAGATCATTAGCTTGCACAGTCATTTTATAATGCAATATTGTGCAAAAATAAAAAATTGTTATGCTGCATAGAAACAAAAATTAGGTATAAACTTAATACAAAACATGAGTGTCATTTCAGGTTGATAGACAAATATTGTGAACTTGGGAGATCCCTTTAATATAAGTTATATTTGAGGAGGTTATTTTTACTTTGAGTGGATATCCATAGTTCTAAATGTAGATATTCATCTTTGGTTGGTTACTAGTACATGCATAGTTAATATGTACATTAATTATTTGAAAACTACAAATAGTTATAACATAATATTCTTCAAAATAGATACAAACCATATTCATTATAATCCATCAACCATACATTATTTTTATGCAATATTTGTTCTTAATTGCAATAGGAAAGAAATAACATTGAGCAAGATATGTACATCACCTTTCGATGCTTTCAAATAATTTAAATGAAATATGGAAACAAATAAAAGGAGAAAATCTATATGTGACATTTAAGAGAACACAACAATGAATTAAAACATATATAACATATTTTCATTCCTTCAAATGTATTTCATGGAGTAAATAAATTAATGTAACAAATAAATTTATAAAAAAAACATAAGAGACACTTTAAAATGTGTGTGTTTACTGTGCATCAAATTGCACTTCAAATATAAAATATAAATTTTAAGTAATAAAAAAAACGTGAAATTAATAAAGATAAATGAAATAGTGATAGGAAAATATGAATTAGATGTAATACTTAATTGAAAAATATGATCGTTCTAAAATTTGCATCTCCTACACAAATTTCGTTGAATGTGACTTTGACGTATATCTTAATGTAAATAGATATTGAAGAGCATCTTGTTTGATTGTGAATTTATTTTTCACATATTAGGCATCTAGGATTAACAAAAAGTTGTAGATTGGATTAACTAGGAAAATCATGTATGTGCCATCGAACACTGACATAATAAGATAACCATTGCTATTATTGACAGATGAAAAATCAATAATTTATATTTACCTAAGGAAAAAGTTAGAATATAGTAATAAATACCGAAAAGGAAGGGTTCATCCAAACGTAATCATGTTTTCTTTAAAATAGTTGTGTAAGATAAAATTATATCAATCATAAAATGTAAAAATTGCAACTGATTGGAAAAAATTATTACATATTGATGATATCATGAAATAATACATAACAAAGACTTTTAAAATATTAAAAATAACCAAAAAAGTAGATAATGTTCCCACATCAACCATCTTACAAGGATTCACAAATTTGATATGCATTTATGATATACAAGATAAAATTATCTAAGTTGTATGGACAATAGAGTACTAATAACCACTTAGAATTTTTAGAGATAAGTATGTAGAGGAAACAAAACTCTTAACCCTTTTTATGATGATCCACATAATAAAAACATAATAACTATATTTTCATATGCTTAAAATATTCATTAGAAATTTTAGCACATGAATTGTATATTTGCATATCATATCACAAATGTTTTTTACAAGGCAATGAAAATTATGGTTTACCAGGTGACAACAATAATGTAGGTGACAATTAGAAAAGATAATTAAAAGGAAGAAGGCTTCTAGAAAAATGTGTCAATTATATATTAAATCTATAAAAATTATTGAAATCTGATATCTGATATATTGATTTCAATAAAATTTGAATATAACCAAATATTTTTATCACAAATCATAGAAAACACTTATTTAATGATTCACCAATTACAACCACCAACATTATTAAGAAATACTTACAAATGAATTATATTATTTGCATAATAAGCACCTAAAACAACATGAAACAAACAAAATCAACCTCTTTAATATAGATGGTCATGCTTACTTAATTGCAGAAGATTTTATCACGTGTAAATGATATTATATGCATAGAATAAGGGGAATGTTGACAATAATATACAAAGATTATTATTTTTGGGGGATATTACAATTTATTTGTCACAAATTTCCATAACTGAAGAAGTCCACACATGTATTTTATGAAGTAGATAGAATTTATGCCAATTTAAGGAAAGTATAAAAATTTAGAAATGATAATATTTGTTGATAAATACATAATTTGTGATTCATTTATACTTAATTCAAACATATCCAAATTACACAAACCCTACCATACTAGAATTATTAACAATAACTGCAAAACACATTTTAGATTCAATTTTCATGTTCCACCAATGCCATGAATAATTATCCTTAAACCATGTACAAAGGAAAATAATTAAAAGGAAGAAGGCTTCTAGAAAAATGTGTCAATTATATATTAAATCTATAAAAATTATTGACATCTGATATCTGATATATTGATTTCAATAAAATTTGAATATAACCAAATATTTTTATCACAAATCATAGAAAACACTTATGTAATGATTCACCAATTACAATCACCAACATTATTAAGAAATACTTACAAATGCATTATATTATTTGCATAATAAGCACCTAAAACAACATGAAACAAACAAAATCAACCTCTTTAATATAGATGGTCATGCTTACTTAATTGCAGAAGATTTTATTACATGTGAATGATATTATACGCATAGAATAAGGGGAATGTTGACAATCATATACAAAGATGATTATTTTTGGAGGAGATTACAATTTATTTGTCACAAATTTCAATGATTGAAGAAGTCCACACATGTATTTTATGATGTAGATATAATTTATGCCAATTTATGGAAAGTATAAAAATTTAGAAATGATAATATTTGTCGATAATTACATAACTTGTGATTCATTTATAGTTAATTCAAACATATCCAAATTACACAAATACTACCATACTAGAATTTTTAACAATAACTACAAAACACATTTTAGATTCAATTTTCATGTTCCACCAATGCCATGAATAATTATCCTTAAACCATGTACAAAGGAAAATAATATTTCCATCAAAACATCAATGCATATGCATGCTAATTTGGAAAATAGATGTTATAAACATTATAAAACATTTAACATGTTTTTAATGAAATGAAAAATAGATGAAAGTGATTATATAGGAGTGATAAAAAACACACTTAAGCAACCAATAATTTTCATAAAATAAAATCTACAACATGCATGTAAAAATATCTTTTGTAAACAATGTCACTTGTAAAAATCTAATATAAATGCATAGTTTGTGCTTAATTATTATGATACAACATATTATTTTACATCTTACATCATGAAACATGATACATCGATGTAAAAACCATTGACTTATACATATAGATATTATTTAGAGGATATATAACTTTAAAAGCACATTGCTTAATAGAAAAAAATATATCTTCTTAATAGGTTGTTTGCATAATTTATCATTGCCATTGAATATTTGCTCTAAAATATGTGTATTCATAAACACAAGTCATTCATACAAGTGCACACACATTATAAATACATTAACACTTCTGGCCCACAGAATTCATGAATTAGAATATGTTATATGTAAACCTGTAATAGATTACTATGTTCAATAAGTAGAAGCATTGGACCAAACTTGTCTCGTTGAAGTTATCTCAGAATATAAGGAGAAAAAATAATGATAAACGTAAAACCCATGTTATGATATAAATTAAGTGAAATAAACATATTGATATTAAAAATAATTATAGAGAAAAAGTATTATTATATATTTCATTAATAGAAAACAAAAACAATACGAAGCATTATTTCTAAACATGGAATTTTGAATATTTTTTCCACAAAAAATACATCCTAAAAAAAAAGGCAAATATAATTATTATATGAACATCAAAAAATTTATTGATAGTATTATTTTTAAAAATAATAATGTCCAAACAATAAATTTGAAAGTTCAAAACATTGAATTTACCCACAAAAACTATGATCTAAAATATGACTCATAATTTCTCAAAAAAGAAGGTTCAAATAAATATTATATAAATCCTCTTGAAATATTCAAACAACCATTTCCTTTTTATAAAAATGACTATTACTAAATTAAAATATGTTTTAAAAAACAAAAACATGCAATCATAAAAGACATAGAAATTAAAAAATTAAAAAATATATCAACACTAATTTATTTATTTTTAATAGTGGTGCAGGGAAGGGTATTGCCTTCACATCAAAATTAGTATATGACATGTTGATATATTTATATAAAAAGTTCATTGATAGTGATCTACTTAAGATAAAAGGATTGATACTAGCATATACTAGAAAAGTAACATACAATGCAAGATGAGTCACACTACATTCCACATTCCTTTTGTCTTGTCACAAATCATAAATTATTCCACTTACTTGTGAAATGTTTGACACATTACCAAAGCACTATAGCCATCTTCAACTCAATTTCATAGATTAGATATTTTTTGTAGCCTCACGGTTCTTGTATATAATAGACTAAAGGATTAGAGATATAACACATATTCCTACAACCTACTTAATAAAATTGAATATGATTATTGTGAGAAGACATTTACCAAGTGAAACATGTACACAATTGTTTTATCTTGTAATATCTTAAAATAAAGGATGAATTGATTACATATCAATTTTTACAAAAACATGTAAGAAAATATGAATGACAAGTGATAATGCAATAAATTAACAAGAACATCATAACAATTTCTAATAATTTTCACACATCTTAGATGGATGTTAACATAACCTATATTAATCAAAATTGTTTATTACCAGCACTAATAGTCCAATAGA
Source organism: Torreya grandis (assembly GCA_037957365.1). NCBI lineage: Eukaryota > Viridiplantae > Streptophyta > Pinopsida > Cupressales > Taxaceae > Torreya > Torreya grandis. Next base: position 1,133,571 of record JARHVA010004589.1, read on the forward strand.
ACCATATATATTTTATAAAAATGATGATCTAAAGAAACCTAGTGCTAAGATGCTATCAATTATTACAAGAAATACTATCACCATCCATGCCATTGATGAACAAAAAATTGGATATGAAAGAAACAATTATGTCATCATGCATATATGCTTCTTCCTATCATTATCTTGAAACTTGATATGAAAGTAGAAAACTATGATGAAAATTATGAAATTTAATATGGGATTGTCAATGGCTTAGAGGAGATAATGAAAAACTACACCATTGTAAATGACATGGATGTACTATGGATCAATTTTAATAATCAATGTACCAGTCATCACCAATGCATTAAATTATCTCTCTTGTATCATAATTACATTCCATAGGATTGAACACACATCTCACATGTTGTGAAACATATAAAAAACACATAAAATAATAATTCTCAAATGATTTGATAATAATTTCTAATACAACTTACATATGCATAAATAATACATAGATCTCAAAGGCTCATGATTTAGGGCATTGTATTTGACCCATATGGATTCAAACAACATGGGATAGCATATATAGTAGTATCATCCATAAAAGTGATTGAGTTATTGTACTTGTTAGCCCCTTTAATAATGATAACTTTTAGAATGAAGGAAAATATAACTAAGAAAAATCTTACACCTACAAACCAATGCAAAATGGAAAATAGAAAATAATTTACATGATTTAAATATAAATAATCATATTTTCCTCTCATCACTAAATACAAGAAGCTTAAAATCACATATGCAAGATGTGTTTAGTGATCATGGCATCATGTAATAAGACATATTGTGTTTACAAGAGACACATATTAAAAATATCATATCAAGTAATTTATTACAACATTTCCATTGCATTTCAATGCATCATATTCAATGAATCATGATTTGTATAAAAAAAGACAATTTTAATTCAACAACAATGCAATACAAGAGGATTAATATTGAAACAATGAAAACAATTATATATATATATATATATATATATATATATATATATATATATATATATATATATATATATATATATATATATAATATATATATATATATATATATATATATATATATAATCATTTTGTATGCAATTCGGAAATATAATAATCTTGGATATCATAGATGTTATTAATGATGTATTCATAGGTGCATATAAAACATAAAATACACTTATATTAGGTGACTTCAATATCAAAATTATAAAGCAACATTTAAATTCAAAAACACTTGACTGACACATGGTAACCATAAAACGAAATTTATTGTGGAAAGATAAAATGTGTTGTCTATACCAATTATTGATCATATATGTTCAAATGTTGGAACACAAAAGTAACACATTTTTAAAGTAGATTGTTATTGGAATAATCATGAAATTTTTTGTTATGCCTTATGTAACACACATCTGTCTTAATATAAAATAAAATTCAAGAAGTAGCATCCATTGACAAATTGATTAATGATATTTTCCATATCAACATATATTTGCATACACCTAAATATCTCAACACTTTATTTATTGTTCTGATTTCAATACACAATCATAGAAAATATGAAAGGGAAATAAAAAAGAATTGAAGAGAATCAGAGACCAAAAGGAGAAACTAAAACATAAGCACTAACAACAATGTATTTTTTTACAAACTCCATCATTATTTTATACTTATATATGCTGATGTCACACCCTTTTTATAGTGCCACACTAAACTCATCTAATTTATTATTGGTAAATGATCCAAATAGCCATAAAACATGAGATGGTTTTAAAGTTGACGTCCTTATCACATAAAAAACATTTCTACAAAGACAACATAACAAGTAATTGTTGCATGTAGATGTTATAAATGTCAATGGAAAAATTACTACAACTCTTAATGTTTTTGACAACCTTATTCGCATACAGGAACAAAATATTTGTCCCAAAAAATCAAAACATATTTCTCATTTTGTTATATCTCCCAAAAAACAATGATCATGAAGATTGTTATACAATACTATTACTCAATGATTCTAGTCAATTAGAGAGCATACCACTTATCTGTGTTGAATATAATTTCATCCCATACTATGAACCGACTAGCAACTAACACCAATACCTATAAAATTAGCACAATCACCACAATTTTCACATGCATTGAGAAAACTAGGATGGAATTGATTTTAGAAATAAAGGATAGAAATGATAAACATGACACTGAAAATGTGTGCTTCTAGTCTTTCATATACTACACATTATCAAATCTCAATTATTACATTATAAAATTTAAACTATTCTCCTAAATTTTTAAAATTGCCTATATAGAATTTTTGAGCCTTTCTTTGTTTTTATTTAATAAAAAGTATAGGGTAAATAATTTCTAATATACAACTGTTTAAAAATCTTGTCACATGCCCTAGCCCTGAAAGTGCTTTCAAAACCACTCAATCAATATTCATCACATCATTGAAATCTTAAAATTTTGCCTAAGAATTGTCTACATTAATCTACACAACAATAAAGTTATGTTACATGATTGAACTAATGCTCAATTTCATATTTTATATTTATATGTTCAAAATGTAGTTAAATTTGAGACATTATATTATAACACTCTCAATTTTAGCTTTTTTCAACTCGAACGTTCATTGATAATTGCTAATATATATTCCATCTCCTTCCATCTCACATTCAATAATTATTTTCCCATATGTTGGTGCTCAAACCTGCACCAGGACTTTGTGTATCAAATTATGAAGAATTAATGCATGGAATAGTTTCAAAGTGCCATGTAGACACTCACCCCTATGCCATGCCAATAATATATTCCATGATGGGACTAAGATTAATGAAATGCATATGGTGATTTCAAACACAATAGGATTTTTTCAATGCAATCAAGCATGGTGTCCATGGTGGAAGGATGAAACCACATGGGAAATGTGACAGTCAAGTGTTGCATCCCACGTGGATAAATTCTAACATACTCAAATACATGCCAAATAATCCATGCCTATGTGGGAGGAGGTCAAAATAAGTAAAGTAAATATGAATGTGAAGTTTGAGGAAAATTAGGAAACCATGGAGGAGAGTTTCATGTTGACTACACATCGACCAAGCAAGTGCAAAAGTATATGGTAAACCTTGTTGAATGATAACAAACATGTGAATGATGGAAGGTGGAGTATCACGTGTACTTTACACCAATACAATGTCTATAGTACTTGAAAAGCTTTGAATTATGTGAGGAAGATGTGTGGAAGTACTTGGTGAAGATAAAGAGCGTTGACTATAGGTTTTTTGAAAATTTTGAGCTAAGCCACAAATCTCTGTGGAGGTTGCGAGGCCAAAAGGAATTTTTTTATTGAATTGCATAAAGCTCTGTGGAGGATGGAATGGATGAAAACAATTTTTGAAATTGCATGTTTGGGTCAAATTCCTTCAGAGCTGTGAGTATTAAACAATAATTGGAAAACATGCCTCAGGTTCTACTAGAGGTAAGTGATGAAAAGAGAAATTGCAAATTAAGGCTGAGAACCCCAAGAAAAACCATGCATTGAATACATGTTTGACCTATGTCCTAAGTGAAAATAGGTACCATAAAGCCAAGTGGCAAAGAGGAAAGGAAATGTGGTAGAGGGCAGAAGGTATGACACAATTTGAACCTAGTAATGTGCAACGTGCAAAGTGCTTTTGAACCTATGCATCCCATAAAAGAGAGTGGAAAGGGTAATACAATTTCATAGATGGAGGAAATTTTGTAGGGATGGGATCTATAAGTTCACATTGGATTTAATAAAGGCAAAATGAAAAATGCTCCCCCACTTCTAGATTTTGCTCAGCATAGGTATGGAGAAATAGGGGGAAAGTCAAATAGGGTTATGAACTATAATTTTTTTATTAATATGCTATATAAATTCATTTTACATTAGCATGATGATGGTCATAGAGCTTACAAGAGAATGGTGAATAGAGGGACAGTCAACCCCTAGGCCTATGTGAACTCTTCACATAATATGCAGGATAGTGTTGTTAATGGTTTTTGTCACAACTTAGTATGAATATATCAGATTTATGGAATAAATCTTAAAAAAAGAATCCATTTATGAAATCCATTTGGTTGAGGTGACATAGGTATGAAAAGGGGGAGAAGGTCTAGAACATTCGATGTTTGGGTATAAGATGATACTCCACTGGAACAAGAACCAGGTAGAAAAGAAAATTTAGCCTTAGATAATTTAATGGTTAGGCTTCAAAACAATTTTTATAGTTTATCGGATATTTGAAACAAACACCAACAAAGTTATCTCTATATTTTAGGTTCAATGCCTCTTGCTGCAATATATAAAGGAGAATAAACTTCAAGATCCGGACAAGAGAAGTGTCAGTACTTATGATGAGAGGTTACACTCCCTATTTGGAAAACCTATTGTTGGACAGTTTCAAATGTTAAAGCTTCTTGAAACTCATTTTTATTCAAAGTAGTCTTTTTTTTTGGAAGGAAATTTAGTGTGTGAAATTCAAGAGGATTCACGTTGTTATGATGATAACCAGATTGAACTTGATTCCAATTAAGAGAACGTGGGCAGGATTGCTTTTTATCCAAATGACTTTAATGAAAAAAATGTCCATAACATTTATTGGAAGATGTTTCGAGCTTTAATGTCAAACTTGTTGGTTCTTTTCTGTGACTAAGAACATCTAAGTTGGTAATGGGTAAGAGGTGTTCTACCGGCTTGTACAAATTATTGGTATAAAGAATATAGGAGAGGCTTATCATACGGGAAAAAAGACAACAAATATTATTCTATAAATCTTGAATTTGAACAAGAAGTAGGATATATACATTGATTCACTATAAAATTAGGATTTCATTGACGAAGAGTGCAAGTGTCTGTGATAAAGGGTAATATGTAGACTTGTTACTCTACCAACTATGAATGAGATTGAGGAGAAAGCTCAGGATCTACATGAAGTTAAACTCAATGATTGGTTTGAAACATAGTTACTAAGGCTCATCCACCTTAGGGACATGTCAAGTTGAAAAAGAGTTGAAATTTTTGGAAAAATCTCCTATAGTATTGTTATTTGCTAAAATAGGGTGTTTTACTGGACCAGGCTAGAAAGGGGAAATTTTTTAAAAAACCAAAAATTTGTAACTTTCAAAAAATTGCATATGAGGCCCCAAACTACAAGGGAAATCTGAGTGGGAAGTGCACTGTGGAAAATGCAAGTTCCCAAAATGCACCATGCAAAAAGTAGGGTATCCAAAGTGCACTATGAAAATTGTGGTCAACTCTTCCAATTATGCCAGTCAAATAATGGAGGATAAAAGTTAACTTATGAAGCGTGAGGGAGATGTTGAGGATAAATGTAATTTTGTACTTGTACAAAGTGAAAATTTCACTTACAAGTCCCATTTCTACTAGTTAGCATTGGTCAACAAAGGGAGTTACAATTACAAATTACACTTATTCATATTACCACTGTGCAACACCCATGCAATTTGTACTCATGAAATTTTCACTCGTGTAATTTGCGCTTATGCAATCTCCACTCGTACAAATTTGAAAAAGGAGCTATGACTTCCTTACGATGAAAAAAGGGAAAATAATGCATTTATGCATAAAAATGTGAAAGCAATCATGAAATAACAAATTTGCCAAAAAGAAAATGTGAAGATTGAAAAGTGCAAAAAAAAAATTGCAAAAGGTTAAGGTGCAAAGTGCATAGTGTGAAAATACAAGTTGGAGCCAAAAAGTAAAAGGTTGAAAATAACATAATTTTTTTTTATTTTCATATGATTTATTTATCCAAGCTCCTCCAAAAAAGGATATTGCAGGTTTGCAAGTCCAAGGTTGGCCACTTCAAGGAAGACCACCTAAATAGCCATGGATCTAGAATATTCTAATAAAGTCATTGAAAGAGCATGTTAATCCTTGGCATGCATAAGTGGAAATAAAGTTGTCTAGGGAGTTCTAGTTATGCAAGCAAGTGGTCAAAGGCATTTCCAGGGAGTTACAAAAAAGACAAATAGTTTGTTTGGCTCCTCATAGGAATATTCTCTTTATAGCTCATGTAGAATGCATTTACAACCAAATATAGCAATGGGCTATTATAAATATTCATCAGTCCTTAAATAGGTAGTTAGGGGAATTATTTTCCTTACAAATACATCAACATTCCAAGTATGGCAAAGAATTATTCTAGCTGAAAGTTGCAGGGGTGTTTTGCAATATTACAAATTACAACCCTCATTACCAAATTTGAAAATGGTAAAAAATGTATAAAGATAAGGCTTGTCTTGTATTCAAGGGTTGGTTATTGTTGGTTTTTTATTGTGTTAGTTCAATGTTTTAGGCATCCATTATCTCCAAGTTTAGATTTTGTAGAAGTTTTTGAGATCAACTGTTGTGTGTAGATCTTACCTCCCTTGCTAAGGTGGTTGCATTGTATAGCCATTAGCAAGCTTTGAGAGCATATTCTTTTCTTCCTTGTCAAAAGAGCAACCTCACCATACTTTTTCCCATGGTGGCATTTTTAAGTGTTGATGTTTGTAATTTTTATTTTCAAGTTAGGTGGAAAATGTTTATGCTTCTTTGTTGTAACATGTTAATGAAATATAATAATATGTTTTGCAAGTTATGTTGATTGGATATTTGGGTTGGTGTTCAACATTGGTTGTCATTTTGAGTATGTACTTAGGTTATAAATCCCTTTCTATGGTTATCTTTAGAAACATGTTGTTGAATACCATTTAAGGGCAACCTAGGTTGATGAATTTAGTAGGAGAGAATATTTGAGATTCTAGTTTCAGTGTATGTTCTAGAATTTCAAGGATCATTTAGTTTTTACCATTATCTTGCATTTGATTTTTTTCTACATCTTTACTAAAGAATATTATCATCAAATATTTCTAGATACCCTACTATTTGGAAACCACCAACCTGCCACCCTCTTCTTTTATACTTATCTAAATTTCCCTACCCTATTGCATACTACAAGTGTTACTTTCCTTGTAAATGCATAAGATCTTGCATATTTTAAATTTGTTTGTAGTTTATGCTTTAAAATCCTAGCATTGTAGTGTTTATTTAGTCCCTTTGCTATTAAGGATTTTCAAAAAAAAAAGATTGTAGTCACAATTTCATCTATCTTTAGTAGTTTGTGTATGACCTAAAGCATTTGTGCATTTTGTGTGACAACCCTTCACAGGTGAAGTATGCAAACTTGGTTATGTTTTGGTCAAATTTCCCCCTTGTGCCAAGACTCTCCATGGAGATTGAAAGTGTAAAACCCCTCCATGTGAGCAAGCTACCCTATAGGTTCTCTCACTTTTGTTCAGGTAGAGAAAACAATAACAAGTAGCTAACCATACCTTTTGTAGGTTCCTTTCAGTCATTTTATGCAATCATTTTAACCCTGATGTCAATCCCTTCCCTAGATACAATGACATATTTGTGGGTTTTTTATCATTACTTCTCATTTCTCTCAAGTGTGCAAGGTCGAGTATATGAGGTGTATAATTCAACTAGCACAACCCACCCATGCCACAACCTTCAATTATCCTTCATGCCATCAAAAAATCCATATTGATATCAACATCACTTGACTTGTAATATGAAAACTATAAAATATATTAATATACAACTTAGTCTTTTAGGACCACTATTGAAAATAATATTTCGTGTATTCACACTAATTTTATACAATAACTATCTCGTACACAATTCGAGCACTATCTCCTTGGTAAGAGGATTTTCATTGCAAGAAAAAATTATTGTTGGTGAACAAAATATCATTCTCCGTGTTGATGTTGTGAACAAAAACCAAGGTATATAATTTGTTTCTAAACTTTTTCTAGATGTGAAACTACACTCTACTAACTAATTTCTATTCATTGTCTCTCTCTATGTAGATAAACAATTCTTGTGCTTATGGAGGACTCATATCTAAGACTTACAATGATAAAAACCTCCTCTGCCTATATGGATAAGAGGAACAACTAATAACAATACTGCCTATAGAAAACTTGCATCTCATAGATATACTATGTTTTACTTATATTACTGAATGTTAATAGCTTTTATGAATTTGATCTAAATTACAATACATTTTTTTATCAATAGTATTTAGTTATATATTTTACTATTCAATGACTCACATCTCAGAGTTATACTATATTTTTTCTATTACCAAATACTATAATCACTTTGTAATTATATTGTTCTATATTTGTCAACCAAAAAAACTTCTTTTAATATTTTGTAATTTTTTTTTTTCTACTAACAAATAGTAAATGTTCCTTATTTTGAAGCTCCTATTTTAGCATAGTTGGAAACACACTTTCAAATGTGAATGAATATGTTAGTTGCATTTGGTTAAACAATGTTCAATTATATAGGATAAAATACGTTTATCTAAAGTTATGATTCATTATGATCTATACAACATCTTCACAACCATTAACCAATGCTACAGTGACTCGCATCTTGTATTTGGCTGTATTAAAATTATATTTTAATAGTCTATATTGATTAATTCTCATTTTTTATTTAATATTTCAATTTCAATTTTTATTTATCAATTATTTCAATGTTTAACTTTAATTTGAATTTTTAAAATTATTTTGAAGTTCACATTTTATCACATTAACGATTAAAAATTATTTTTACTTATTTAATATTATTTTTATTTAAACAACACAAAAATAAAATATAATATACTATTTGATACAAAAACAGGAACTAACAACGACACGATCCTATTATATAACAAAGTTATCTACCAATTAATTAAATAAATCTATTTTGTTTTAGCGACTTCGAAGACTTTACTTTGATAGGTCTAAACAAGACAATGCTGAAAATCTCTGCCTTCACCAAACGAACCTCCACCGTCTATTTGGTTGAATTTATTTCCCAACGTTGAAACTCTGCCATGACCATCGAAATCAGAATTATATGGTACGTTGACCATCTTTAGGTATGACAAAGTATTCCCTTAAATAAGGTGAAACGTCGCTTCAATCTGCCGACCAACAGCGCCGACATTGACGGCTGGGAAAAAGGAAGAAAAGGGTCTCTTTGGTTTGTCTACACTCGGACTGGAATTTTCATATATTACCGGCCCTCAATTTTATAGCACTCCGTGTTTTAACAGTATTTGGAGGAGAGCTTCAACTACAATTAATGACATCTTGGGAAAAGCTCCATGATGTAATAAAATGAGAATAAGGGAAGGGCCGTGGATTGCTGAATAGGATACGAAGCTCATCACTTGTATACGCAAATATGACTCAAATTAACATTCGTTGGTATATTTACATGTGTGTTTTAATTTTTTTTTTTAATTTCAGTCTCACAATACTCGAATTGAATTTAGACATACATAAGTTAGTTGCGTTCGTGCATCACCAACTCGACATTATATATTCTAATTGTATCTAAGTGGACCTTAAATCAACCCTCATCGAAACAGATTGGATTGGGAATCCAGTTGACAACATGATAAACCATAAAACTAAATGTGATATAGGTGGAAGAAATTTAATTCTAATATTTGTAATATAAAATCATATTATAAAGTTATAACATAAGAAACGGTGAGTAAATAAAACTAAAATATTATAAATAAGACAATTTATTATTACATTGATATGGAAAGCATATAATTATCTTTTAAAAAATATGTGACATATTCCTCTTGTAATATTACAAAATGATTGTAATGGTTTCTAAGAAAGGATAATAATTCATCTTTCTCTTTCTTGCATATCATAAAATAGTAGCAACTTTTATGAAGAGACGAATAATTAAAAAACTCTACATCTTAACCTCTTTATATAAAAGTTTATGATTTTGACATTTGGGTGATTATCTTTGTTAGATAATCAATAATAATTTTTGACAAATATGTACATGTTTAAAAAGAGAATATGAAGTGATGTGAATATTAATGTGAAGAGTGATTGGAAAAGTATCTCTCCCAATTATTTAAAATATTTTTCATAATTCAAAATTAATAAAAACTAAAATAAAATGTTATTATTGTTAAATAGTTTTATATGTTTTGTATTTTTCGTATACAAGACTATCCAACAAATTTTTGGAATTGTAACTTTAATTAAATTTTAGATCATATTTTTATGATCCTAAACAATTTTATTAGTCTCCAAGGGATAGTTATAGTCTTCAGATCATCTTAACTATCGATTAAATTGCGCATTGTTTACCAATCAAAACTCATTATTTTTTATATATTATAAAACTTAAAAACTTGTAATAGTTAAATTGTCCATTTCTTAACAAGAAATATTAAAAATATCATTTATCAAAATTGTCATTAGTGGAAATCATTGAGATGTTATTAACGGATGGATTGATGTTGTCGTCAAGAGTAACAATAATAGTTATTTCTCCATGATAGATATGGGATTCTCTTAATAGAATGCTCTTACGGTTGTTATTATTATTAATTATAGAATATGGTATAGTTATTTTTTTTATTGTGTTCTTAAAACTTGTATCAATTCATTAGGATCAGAGGCCTTGTGAGACATATAGAATACTTTCATTGCTGTTGCTACAAGGGATAGATCATATTTTGAATCCATTCCATAGACTGTGCAAAGAACATGAAATACTAGATCATTAGTCACTTCACTTTCCAAAGTAAACATTTAATATATGTCTTTAAAGTATTTATCATGATACCATTAGTAGAGACAAGTTTATGTGATATATTATTTTATTTTTGATGAGGGAATTGTGAAAGTCACTTTTTGTCTCTAATTTTTTTTCTTCTAACGACATTTATTTTGTTTCATGCCCATTGCATTTTATTTCCATCATCTTCGTTTAAGTATGTTAAGCAAGGTTTTGGCTTTTAACAATACTATGGATGCCCTGATATTTTATCTTTCATGGCATCCATTTTCCTAAGATATTTCCACTCCAAAATTAAATCAAAATATGGGATTTGTTAGGCTTTCAGCTTGCAATGAGCTTGTAGATAAAGTAGTGGTAGATGTAGGGGAAAAAATTTATCTCCAAGGTGACCATGCAGTGCTTTTGTTTTGTCTCTATATTTTTATTTTAATGACATTTTATTTTGTTTCATGCCCATTGCATTGTGTTCCCATTAACTTCATTTAAATGTTTTATGGAAGGTTTTCTTGCCTTTTTTATGTTCGACCTTAACAAAATACTTTGATAGATAGATGGATGGTGTAGAGGGTCATCTAGATCAAGCAAAAAGAATCTTGCATCAATAAGGTGTTGCATGTCGCTCTTAACTTTTTGGGCCCTAAAGAAATGGAAACTAGCACAAAACAATTGTCTCATGAAAAATAATTCATGAATAAATAACCTTGGAGCCTTCACCCTCAGTCCAACCTCAATTGGAACCCTAGCTCCAGTGTTAAAGATAAGTATCCATTGATGCCAAATTATTGTATAGATATATTCCTTCTACCTAGGTTATAGAATCATTTGATTACAATGACCTGGAAATACATCTATCTCCATATTAAAAATTGAACCAACTCAGCAGCATGGTGACTTCTTTTCAACAATCTTCCATATTAATGATTAGTTAGTATAGTTGTTGATCTTTTTTTATCTAGACTTTGTGGTTTTTGTAATCAACTGTAATTTTCTCTTTAGTTGGCATTTGTTTATTTCTAGTCCGCAATGTATCTAGTTCTCCTCTTTATTACTTCTCCTCTTGGCTTTGTTTATTTTATGTATGTGTAATATGTTGCTTATTGTCATTCTCTAGTAATATGCTGCTCATTCTCAACTAATATGTTGCTTAGTCTCTTGCAGGCCACATTTTTATAAAGCCTATTTTGAAGGTAAACTATTCATTTTCAGGTTTTCAATCATTTGAATATAGTATATTTATGTGTTTTCCAATCAAAACAGGGATAGGAATGAGAGTACTAGACACCTCGAATAATTTGTGTTTCCTTCATATTTGCTATTAGATGGATCCATCTTTAAATTTCATGTATTTAGAAGTGGTAACATATTAATCGTTGTATCATTGGTTTTCTTAACATCAGTAGGTGAGAAGGTAAATATATTAAACAAAGTAAAACTTAAATTAGTTCACTTAAATATGTCACTCAAGAAATAATATGTATTAGATTACATAGAGTTCACTTGGTGTTTTTAATGGTTTGATATGACTATTAAGATTACAAGTGAATAGTTTGATTAAATTTAATTATTTCTCCCTCTAAAACAATACACAAGAGAATACACTGAACAGTTTACAAGCTGAGAAAGAGTTGTTGCATGTTAACACATGGCACCCTTACCAAGTACATTTCCCTAGATTTGGAAACAAATGCCTTATGTAGGTATGCAACCCTTACTATAATTTTATATGCCTTTTCAACTCTATATTATCTTTCATTGTGTTCTTTCTATGTATTCCTTCATAAGTTCTACATGTTTACCATATCTATCCATACCTAACAATGCATCACATATGTAAAACTGATTCTATGATGACCATTTCTACATCTTTGATACCCAAAAATATTTTAATTGTGTACCAAGTTGAACCAGTCAAGTAATTAGTTCAATCTAGTACACTATTAGGGCCATTCAAGCTAGAGTTAACATTAGATGTTTGTATTTATCTACACGTGGCTTGTTTCACACTAATTATAATTAGTTTAATTTAGTATGCAATTTTAACTGGTTTCAGGTTGAGTGGATTGATTTCCATACCAAATTGAACAAATTGCTTGATTTTTTCAATTTGCTATGTAATTGGGCTTAATTGATCCATGTGCAACCAAATGTGACCATCTAATGTCAATTGTGTACCATATTGACTGACATCTTTAAGAACGATGTATAAAATAGAAAATATTCTTGTAAGTAATTGGTGTCCTTAATAATTATTTATAAGATCGATAAAATTATTGTATGTATACATAGAAGCATCTATGTATGTTTGATTGGTTCAATGTGGTATGCACAATACGATCTATGTGAGATTGTGCATTGGTCACACTCTCTGTGCCTTCTCTATTTTTATTCTGATTGTTTCTACAATTGAATATAATCTATAATTTGACATGCAAAACATATACATAGCCAACTTATTCCAGACCTTGAAGATTGCCACCCTTAAAAGTATAAGGTTCATAAATGTACGAAATGGCTTGTGTATTGGCCATACACCAAATGTTTTGTAATTTATGAGCTCAGCATCATAAAATCCCATATAACCTCAGAAATTCAATCTTCAAAATGATCTCCATAATCTTGATCATAAGGTCTATATAATACTTACCATTTATCTTTGGTCAATTCCTTCAAGAAAACTAATAACCAACTTTTTATTCTTCATCCAAGGTCTCAAAATCAGTAGGAGGTGATGATTTGGTTAGTACATCAACTGAAGAAATCAACCCAAGGAATGAGGGTAGTGATGAAGAGTGTGAAGTAGAATCCCTATTGGGATTTTCCAATGTCTCTTTCAATGTTGTCCGCCATGTTAGAAATTGGGTTCTCTTCTCAGGTATCATGATTTACATAAATGTTTGTGTATTCAATGTCACATAAACTATTGTTGATTTGATCTTTTCCTTCACAATCGTACATTAGTTGTGCTCAATCTGGGATGATTTCATTTGATTTGTTTCCTTTGGCCATCACTGACTGATGATGAAATATATTATACTATGAAAGAATATATGTATTAGTTTCAAAATTCATATGCTTTTAGAATTCATAATACTATGAAAAAATATTGTTCAACTTTCCAAGGTAAAGGTTGAATATATGTCACTGACTAATTTATTTCTCAACTTTCAATGATGTAATATTGTAGTATTTGCATCATATTTTTTATTATGCATGTTCCTCTAAGAAAAAATTAAAATACATGTTTTGAATTGTGTCAGTATAAAATTTAACACACATACTTGTGGACATGTTCCCTTCACTTTAGTCACATTAAAGAGAGCAGGGAGCTGCATGATTTTATTTTCTTCATAGCATTGGCATTCTTACAATCTAGGTAGTCTAGTCCAATCATGACTTCAAAAGAGAACCATTTTTTATTACCCTTAACTCTCCTTATCAGTGTCCTACTAGTTTGGTTGTAATACCCTTCCACGTGTTTATAGGATCCTCTAGAGAGATAGAAGGAATGAAACACATGAATGCATTAATTAGAATCAGAGAGGTTGTAGAGCAGTAGGTAATCTATCAGGTATTACCTTTATTTCATTAATGATAACAATTACACAAAGATAATTGAATAGTGTGTCAATAACATACATATTATTTTCTTAATCAAAGATTAAAGTGATATTCACCTTGGACATTCTCTTTTTAAATTCATATTAGGACGACCATCATTGGGGTTATGATGACCTACATATTTTGTTACCTGCAATATTGGTGTTTGTTGAATGTTGGAATCTCTTATCAATCTCAATATTTAATTGCTTTCAGAAGATGTTTTTACTTATGGAAAGTGATGAAATAGTTACAAATATTAAATTGTTTATTTGGCAAAGTAATAGAGAAGAGATGGCATTCTTTATTTTTCCATATCATGCCACCATTGGCTAAAACTTCAATTCTATTTCATTCTTTGGCATATGGTATTGCATATTATTTTTTAATGCTTTTAGAGCAAGTATTGTACTTGATGGAATATATGCTATTATATATAGACCAAACATGTTCCAAGTTGTTTTATTACTCTTAGATTCAGATTTTTTATGAAATTGGAGATAGGGTGGAAGGTTTCTTACTAATAAAAGTTAGAACTATAGATGCTTTTTTTAGGCTTCTTGATATCAGGTATTATCTTTATCTCATTAATGATAAAAATTGTACAAAGATAGTTGAACAGTCTGTCAATAACATACATATTATTTTCTTAATCAATGATAAAAGTCATATTCGCCTTAGACATTTTCTTTTTATAATCAAATTAGGATGACCATCATTGGGGGTTATTATGCCCTACATATTGTATTAACATTTTGATACCCAAACATGTTTTTGTTATGTATTAGGCTGAACCAATCAAGTAATTGGCTCAATCTGGTACACAATTAGGGCCATTTAAGATGGAGTTAACATTAGATGGTCACATTTGGCTACATGTGGCTTGTTTTGCACTGATTATAATTGGTTCAATCTAATACATAATTTTAATTGGTTTGGGGCTCGAATGGCACCATTTGCATACTAGATTGAACCAATTACTTGGTTTGTTCAATTTGATATGCAATTGGGCTCAACTGAGCCTCATGCAACTAAGTGTGACCATCTAATATCAATTGCATACTATATTGATTGACATCCTTAAAAACTATCTCTAAAACTGACAATATTCTTGCAGGCAATCGACATGCTTAATATTTATTTATAAGACCAATAATATTATTCTATGTATACATAGAACCATCTATGTATGTTTGATTGGTTCAATATGTTATGCAAAGTACCATCTATATGTGATTATGCATTGGCCACACTTTCTATGCCTTTTCAATATTTACATTGATTGTTTTTGCAATTGAATATAAAAGATAATTTGACTTGCAAAACTTATACTTAGAGGTGTACTTCGTTCTATAGAATGGTAATATGGGAATACCATAATAATGATAGGTTTTTGATCTAACACTAATGCGGGTCAAAATAAACAAACCCAAACCCAATCACATATAATAGATGGCCGTATCATATATTGTCATCCTAAAAAGTATAAGGCTCATGACTGCAGGAAATGGCTTGCTTATTGCCCATATACCAAATGTTATGAAATTTCTGCTCTGCATCATACAATCCCATATATCCTTGAAAGTTCAAACTTCAAAATGACCTCCATACTCTTGATCACAAGGTCTGTAGAATACTTGCCCTTTATATTTGGTCAATTCCTTCAAGATAATTGATAACCAACTTTTTCTTCTTCATCCATGGTCTCAAAATTAGTAGGAGATGTTGATTTTGTTAGTACATGGACTGAAGTATTTGACCTAAAGAATGAGGGTAGTGACTAAGAGTGTGAAGCAGGATCCCTATTGGGATTTGCCAATGTCTCTTTCACTGTTGGCCGCCATGTTGGAAACTAGGTTCTCTTCTCGGGCATCATGATTTACATGAATGTTTATGTATTCAATGTTGCATATGCTATTGTTGATTTGATCTTTTCCTTTGAAATTGAAAATTGTCTGTGTGCAATCTGGTATGATTTCATTTGATTTGTTTCCTTTAGCCATCACTGACTGATGATTTAATATTCTGTAGTATCAACGAATATCTGTACTAGTTTCAGAATTCATATGATTTCGGAAAGCTTTAAGAATTCATAGTACTATGCAAGAATATCTCTCAACTTTCCAAGGTAAAGGTTGAATATCTACCACTGACTGATTTGTTGCTCAACATTCAATGATGCAATATTTTGGGATCTGCATCATTGTTTTTATTGTGCATGTTCCTTTGAGCAGAAATTAAAATACATGATTTCAATTGTGTCAGTATAAAAGTTAGCTCACATATTGCTTGACATGCCCCCTTCGCTTTAGTCACATTCAAGAGAGCAGGGAGCTGCATGATTTTTTTTTCTTCCCAGCATTGGTATTCGTACAATCTGGGGGGTCTAGTCCAATCATGCCTTCAAAAGAGAACCATTTTTTATTAGCCTTAACTCTTCTTGTCACTGTCCTACTGGTTTGGCTATAATACCCTTCCATGGGTTTATTGGATCCTCTAGAGAGACAGAAGGAACAAAACATAGGAATGCGTTAATTAGAATCGGAGAGGTTCTAGAGCAGTAGGTAATCTATCAGGTATTACCTTTATCTCATTAATGATAAAAATTGTACAAAGACAATTGAATGTCTATCAATAAAATACATATTATTTTCTTAATGATGAAAGTGATATTCACCTTGGACATTCTCATTTTAAATACAGATTAAGATGACCATCATTGGGGGTTATGATGACCTACATATTGTGTTACCTGTAATATTTGTGTTCGTTAAATGTTGGAATCTCTTATCAATCTCAATATTTAATTTCCATTATGTTCATAATGATTGCCAATTGTTGGCTCCATTTAACATCATTTTACATACGTGAAAGATGCTTGCAAAATGTTTGACAAATATCTTAGCTTATGGTCCAGTCAAATAGAGATTTTCCCATGGCAGAGATAATGAATGTTAAGAAAATTAGGGCTGTTACAACGCATTTACGGTATTTAATATGGTCCTTTTTAACCAATCATTATGTGAAATTGTTATCCTCTATGACGTTCTTTCTTCGCCGTGGAGCAATAATTGGCTTTCAAAGTTATCCCAGGCTCGAGAAAAAGTGGGTTGTTTGATTCCTTTGACTGTCATGATCTGATACATGTATCATATTGTACGGATAGGTAATGTTGGGACGCTACCTGTATTTTTGTCTTGTTATAGGACATTAATATAAAGTACTCTTAATTAAGAAAAACTAAACCATTATGCCCATTTCTATGGACATTAATACAATTTCTTTCATTCTCTTCAATAATTTATAGCTGGGCTATACACACTTTGACTCGGCCAGATTTTACAGGTCAGAGCATGCATTAGGAGAAGCTCTGAATACTGCATTTCAAAGTGAACTTGTAACTAGAGATGATGGTTTTATCACCACTAGACTATGGAATACTGATCACGATGACCCAGTTGGTGCTCTCAAAACTAGTTTAAAGTATGATTTCTGTAGTAATGTGTCAGTGCTTTATATTCTCTGCATTTTGCAGACCTCGTCTTGTCATTATTTGTCATGTTCAAGAAATTACAACTAAAGTATGTGGATTTGTATCTTGTCCACTGGCCTGTAAAACTCATTAGAGAGGCAATTTTCTCCAACCAAAAAGAAGAATTTTGGCCCTTACATATGAAGTCTAGTTGGTAGGGAATGGAGTAGTGCATAAAGATAGGGCTTGCCAAAGCTATTGGCATCAGTAATTTTAACTCTAAAGAGATTGAATACCTATTCATCCATGCAAGGATTTCCCCTACCGTTGATCAAATAAAAGTTTTTTAGCAGCTCACTTGCCATCTACATTAAGGTTATATGCGTTATTGTTTTTCATGTTCTAACATATCTTTAATATTATCTAATTTACTCAGGAATCAAAGGAAAACTCATATATTTTTGGCATTGCATGCTTTTATCTTCAATTTCTCTTTGCTTGCCAAGTCACAAAAGCATTCTAATCATTAAATATTTGTATGTGTCCCTGTTTCAACTATTAAAAGGATGAGACTTTAACCCGAATTGATTAATTATGTCTTTCATGAATTGAATATTTTAAAAGTTAAGTAATTTTTTCATATAGAGGTGATCATTGGGTTTTTCTCATATTCATAGAGTCCCATTTTTTAAGCAATATCATACTCAAGAGATTCTTTTATCACATTTAACTTTTGTACCAAGTCCCAAATGCCTAATGGCTCTTCAGGCAAAACTACCTATCCAAATCCTCATTTTTTAATCCATTTTATCAATCATTCTTTTGAGTTGCAAGCATTACAAACTATATTACTCTATTTGAATCCATATCCCTTAAGCGTCTCATGATTATGCAATTGATGTATACGTGGAGATGCATCCACAATGGCAGCAAAAGAAGTTGAGAGAGTTTTGCAGTAAGCATAACATTCATGTGAGCACATGGTCTCCTCTGAAAGCTCCATATACTTCCTAGGGTTCAAATCTGGTGACGGATAACCCTGTTATCAATGAAAATTCCTAAAAACATAAAAAGACTAGATCTCAGGTATTCATTCATGTTTGGTTTTAAGAAAGCGTTCCTTGAAGTAACAAGAATCTGTTGTTTATTTAGATTAATTTTTTACATTTACAGGTTATGTTAAGGTCAGGAGTAGAACAGGGAGTAAGTGTGCTGACCAAGAGCTACAACACAGGCAAGATAATTGAAAATTTTCAGATATTTGATTGGTCATTATCTTCAGATGATCTGTACAAGATTAGCATGTTTGAACAAGGAAAGGTATTTGAGGTGGACATGTTTATTAAACTCCACAAGCAGCCCCTACAAGACTGTGTTTTGGTCCGTACTTTTCCTTGGAATAAGCAATTCATCCAGTGTGCAACCTGTGGTCAATGTGGAATGGACTATTTTTTTATAGAGAAAGAGGTGCTGGAATGTATTCAACATTCCCTTATGCATTTGGACAGGTACTCTAAATGTCGTCAGCATCACCTTCTCAAATTATGTTCTACCATACAACCTCAGATTAATCAGATGATCCTCTTTTTATTTATCTACTTGATGCAATAAAATTGTGTATATGTAAGCATAGTTACATTGCATAAGGAGAAAATCTCAAATATAGATTGATGTCTCTGGTATGAGCCTACAACCGATGGGCATTATGGAGTAAGTGGTCATCGAATACTTTATTTTTGAAGGGGTTTATCTTCATATCATTAAAATGACATGTCTATGATTTCTTTTTATTTTGTTATTAAATTGGAATTGTCTCAGATTTTGCATATGTTTGATGGTTAGATTTGGTTGATCGCCTCTCCCTCCCTATAATTTAGATTCATCTATAGTTAAATGTTGCTTGTTTTGGAAGTTCAAGCCATTCAAATATTGAGATAATAGTTACTTGCTTATGGTTACCTAAGGATTTTTGTGAACAACTTTCTTGATCCTCGTCATGATATGAAGTATTCTTTTGGGATGTTATTCCATTCAACCCAATTTTTGTGGGTAATATTAGGGGTGTATTTTGTGTATGATTAACATAATGCACTTTTCAATGAAAAAACATCTTTTCCATGGTAGGCATTGGTTTTCAGTCTAAGGGGGAATATTTATTTGGACACTTCAGCATGCATATCAAGATGGTTGCAAGGGCTTCTTTAGGTGTTGTAGCTACTTTTTATGTACGAAAATAATTTAAATTCCAAGCTATATCCCTCGAGTTTCTCATATTTTTTTCTTTTAAACTGCAGAATTGATTGTATGTACTGATTTCTCTGACATGCAATTATCTTCATAGAACTCAGAGCATAATCAAATATACTTTGAGTTCATAGAAATAAGACTGGGAAAACATACATTCTCTAAACCAATGTGTTCAGTGGAGGGAAAGGAGATAGAGAACAACGTATATACCAATGGCTTGACCTCACAAAATATTATCATTCCTAATCTGTGCTCAGGAACATGCAGTAGATCGTGTAAGTTCATTCACATTGACTGATTAAAAACAACCTAGAAATCAATGAATTTTTGCAACTGTTAGAATATGGATTTAAATTTTTTTGGCTAAACCTACTAAATTTGAATTTCGGATTCTTTGTAGATGGTGATCCAATCAGAGTGTTCAAGAACAACAAGGATTTGGGTCTAATATATCCATTCAATCAACCGATGAAAGTGGACTCAAGCCTATGGAATGTACGTGACTGGGCCACAAGGGGAGGACTAGAGAAAATAGATTGGAATAAAGCACCATTTATTGCAGAATACAAGGGATTCCACATTGATGGGTATCAGACATCTGCACCTCATTCACAGTATTCAACAGTGGGAAGAAAATGGTGGGACCAGAAGGCCTTTGATGATTTGGATGGCATGCAATGGAGTAAAATGAAAGGGGTGAGGGACAAGTACACCATCTACAAATATTGCAGTGACAGATCATTTCCTAAAGATGTCTCTTGAATGTGCAAGAGATCATGATGTCTAGAATCATAATGCAACAATATATAATAATTGTCCCTGTGGCATTGGCCATCCTTACTATTGTTTTACAATTTGGTTGATAGTATTGCAATAAAATTAATTATTTCTCGTGTTGATACACTATTGAATTTGTTCCTTTATAATGTCGTAAAAGTTTCTTCTGTAGACAAATTTAAATTTGTAGGTAATATCTTCTTCATTTTCCCAAGAGTCACCTAAGATTTTATGAATTTGCCAAAATATTCACCTAAGATTACTATTAACGAATATTTTGATTTGTGTGTATCAAAAAATGGTTCTTGATCAATTTGAATAATTCATATTATTTTTCTAGTGATACATTCATATACAAAACAAAATTTTGTTTCTTGAGATCATAGTTAAACTAGATCCCAATGTGATACTAATTTAGCATATCACATCCCCATAGTGAGAAATTAGAAAAGGAAATTTTTGATCTACCAAATTTCATGATTGTCTTATGTTTGAAGTTCCAACTTTCAAGGTCAATGTTTTAGTTTTACCAATGTCTTAGTTTTACTATTATAGTCTACTATATTTTGAGGATCTATAACATGCCTACTCTTGCACCATTACATAGAGCTTGTTAACTTGAGCATGTTTTCTATGAAACAAAGTTTTAAGAAGCTTCAAGTTACATATTTATGTATAACTTTTTTTTTGCTTTGTTGTTTATGGTTGGGAGGTGTTAGTTCAAGGATGTATTATATCAAGTAATCATTTCATCTTCACAAGGCTTTAAGATCTTGTTCTACTAACCAAAAATTTTGTACCTTGAGTTGGATCATCTTTACAACCTATTGTATTAATTGGATTTTGAGAATACCTATAATATATTCAAATAAAATGTATTTATATCAATAGACTAGACTACCAAAATTCAAATCAAAAAACAATTTTTTTTGGAGTGATCTACTATAATAGTAAATTTCATAAATTATGTTTGACTAATGCTTTTTCGCATCTGCTCACACTTTTTGCATGTTTTAATTATAAAATTTATAAAGAGTTTATATGGTAGTAAAACTAGGTCATTTTCATTATATTTTTAAGAGAAAAAAGTATTATATTTTATTTTTTATTATTGGATTATAACTTTTCATTAATTATGAGAACATATCTCTATTACTGTCTTTCAAATTAATATTTTAAATTTTTTAGTAAAATCTTTCTTATTTCTTAATTTTCTTGTCTTTATGTATTTTAAATTAAAAAAATTATTGAATAACCATTACCTATTCTTATCCCATGTTTCCCTTGTTATCACTATAACATTGATAAATATTTTATATGGTAGTAGAAATAGGTCATTTTCACATGTGTCAATTTTATGATAAGAGAATTTTTGCAATTTAAACTTTTATATATCGAAAACTAAGTATTTTATTACTTGTTAGTATGTGAGAGTTATATGATTGTTTATAAAAAGATTTTATTCTCTAAATTTTTTATTAATATTCCTAAACCTAATAAACAAGACAGTTCATCTAGTTGTATTCCTATATGTGCAATATTTCTATGGTGGTGTTTATTGAGCAAAAATAAACCAATAATCAAACTGTAATGAGCAATCTCATAAAATTATTATGTATCATAAGTAAATGTATTCAACTATGCACATTTGGCATGGAATTTCCAAAGCTTTAAATCAAATATAGAATTATGACATTTGTAGCCATAAATTATGCAACATATGCATTGTCTAGTTTTAGGATTTATCAAGCAGTAGAGGTTTATTTTATTCTTACAATAGGTCTCTTTTTAACATACACTTTACGTTGAGTTATTTATATCTATAAAAAATTATAGTCAATGCATGTTGTATTGATGTATCTACATAATTGTATTATTTATACATATAAAGCAAATTGTCCTGATTATAAAGTAGTAATTCATCACATTATTCATCAAATTTTAAATTAGAAGACTATCTTTTAGGGCCTAGATTATGAAAAATGAGAATATGTTTACTTTAATCTAAGTCAAAATTTGTCTTATAACATACACATCCTTGCTAACATGATAATTACATACAATTTTAATGCAGTTTAATGAAATAACTTTGTTGGTTATAACCAGCATTGTTGAGGTGCATGTAGTTGACCAAAATTGGATTGCATGTCCAAAATACACCCAAAGTCACACTTCATCTGTGTCTGGTGCAATTTAACTCACCCTAGGGACATCTTGTGTAGTTGTCCTATTTTGAATTTGTGTCAACAAGATTTAAATGTATTAACAAAAGACTATTAACAAATATTTTGATTTGTGTGTATCAACAAATGGTTCTTGACCAATTTAAATAATTCATATTATTTTTCTAGTGATGCATTCATATACAAAAACAAATTTTCATTTCTTGAGATCATATTTAAACCAGATGCTAATGTGACAATAATTTGGTATATTATATCCCCATAGTAGGAACCTAGAATGGAAAATTTGTGATCTACCAAGTTTTATGAATGTTTTATGTTCGAAGTTCCAACTTTCAACTTCAATATTTTTCCCCCACACCATAACATATAAATTGTTAACTTGACCATGTTTTTTTAATCAAACAAAGTTTCAAGAAGCTTCAACCAATTATGTTTGACTAATGCTTTTCTACATCTGCAAATGAACTATATCTACCTGTAGAAACTTGATACATGGTACCCTTGTTTAATAACATGTTTAATATATATTATGGTTTCAAATATTAAATTACAATCAAGGAGTGATGATGTTTAATAATGTAACATTTTTTCATTATGCTACCTACAACACTACCAAGCTACGACCTAGATCGTTCATCCTTTATTGAAAATACATGGGACCCATTTATGGTCATTCTGACTTATGGTGAATATTATAAATTGTGAGTGCAAAAATTATTTTATTTGACACATCCAATTTTTTGTTTAAGTAAATCTGAAGAACATTGTGTAGGGATGAAATCGAACAAACATATGCAATTAGTCTAGTCATATTTCCTACATAATTAAAATCGATGGATACTCAAAAAATTACTATAATCATGACCTAGTCCACTATAATAATTTCAACAACTGTTATGAAATACATACTTTTCATGCTCATGTACTTGGATTCTCGTAGTCAATTTCATAAATTCTCCATTAATTGTAGCCATCAGTTCCACAGTATTTGATATTATTTATCTAATCATGGGGTGGTAATGTGATGTAGAAGAAAAACATTACACAGATGTTTGGAGGGCAGCTGCCAGGGGAAGGTCACTCTTGAGCAAAGAAACTGTTAATGCACTTTTACTCTTTGGATGCAATCTAGTGTGGAATTTATGGAGGTCGACATGTGACTCATTTATTTTGGAAATATTTTTATCCAACACTAACCGTAGTTTGCACCCCATATATTTGTATTTCATATTTTAACGTTACAGATATTGTAAACTTGCTTCATACAAAAAATCTTTAACAAAACACTTAATGTTGATAGTTCTACGTTCAAACAATTATGTTTGATACATATGCATTAAATATAAAAATGTTCAATATTTTTATTGATAACAAATTTTTATTTCATTTCCTGGAATAAACATGTTTTCGAAATTAAATAAATAACAACCTAATAAAAAATTACACTGCTATAATAAATCAAATTGAAGTTCGAAATACTTACGATTAATTCATTTGTATTGAGTCCCAAAACTTGGAAGAAATGCAAGGTAGAACATAACGTAAAATTCTACGTAGGTAGTAAATTGTAATTTAAATTGCAATGTAAATTTTAAGAAAGTGGATGTTTAGACCTTTTTTAGGGTTAGTTCTTTTAGGAAAAATAAATAAACAACACCCTAAACATCCACAGTAAATGAAGGCATAATTATTAAGATAGCTCCCAATAATGTAATAACTCTTACCTAGGATGGACTTCATACGTATAAGCTTAAGATGCCGCCCGTTTCTTGCCATCCTTTTCCAAAAACGAAGAAATATTTAATATATATGTATATATTATAAGGTTGTAAGGTATTGGAAATTTTGGGGATAACAGTGGTTTCAGGTTTATTGGCGGAGTTCATAACATGCAAGTCTCACAACAGTTTAACAGGTGCCCCATCAGTATAAATGTCAAAGCTTTTATTAACAAGACAAAATAATACCTAACTAAATATATAACGCTAGTGTTTTGATAAGTATGACACTGATTTCTATTATCATCAGCAAAATAAATGTATGAAACAAAGACTTCACAATATAGAGCAATATAGAAATATGTCACCAGGTATTCATAACAAGTACGTTGTTTATAATGTTTTTCTTTTTTTTAAATTTGCACAAAGGAAAAGCATTACAGGTGGAGTTTATGGAGAGACCACTTATTACCATGTCGCCATTATATTAAAAAACACTTGACATGCCTGGAACTGATAATTTAAAGATGTCTTCGTACTTAATATCATTGACCGAGCAGAGAATTGAAAGCATGGAGGTAGGCATAGAATTTAAATCTGACGCAAAAGTCGATAAATAATTTCTTTTTTATAAGAGCCTTATGTTTGATATTTAATATTTACTGCCAGCTACAAACTTGCTATTTCTATGCCACACTATTTCAATTTTACCTTTGACAGGTAATGACAATTATAATACTATACTAGGATTTTATTTTCATTTTTTTTAACAAAATTTTCCAGAAGGAAAATGGTGAGACACTCATGGATTGTACACTAGTTTTAGTAACTCACCTGATTATGAGAATCATCTTAATCTATTCTTATAAAAAGGACATTATTGTGACATTACATCTTTCTACCTAGATATCATGGCTATTAGAGAAAAATCAAAACAACTAGACAAAGAGAGGGACATATTTGCCGTCACATTAACAGGATGTAATATAACAATAATTAAGCAATGAATCGTCTGACGCCAAAGTAAGCAACATAGATGTATGTAAATGGCAGAAGGTAGTACTAGAATAGATAAAATGAATTTTGATAAGTCTTCAAAATTTTAATCAATAAGAGCGGTTATCATGGCAGAAGGTAGTACTAGAATAGAAAAAATGAATTTTGATAAGCTATCAAAATTTTAATCAATAGGAGCGGTTAGCATGCATGAACAAAACATCATAGCCTATCTCATGTATGAAGGTTTCAATAACTGGATTATAGAACTGATTAACTAAAATACGCAAATTGAACAGAGGAAATATGAAAAGTCATAAATTAAAAAATGCTAAATTCACATAGACCAATAGGACTCACACTAAGCACGGCTAGTACTGACCATTTCATAAGGGTCGCCAAAGTCTATTTGTTATCTATGTATTATTAATAACAGACAATTTTATTAGAAAAATCCATACAACTATATGTTAGTATATATGCTAATAGATTAATTGATTTCTTTGTTGGTTCATTTATAGACAAGGTTTTTTCGGCCTGATTTATCAAGAATGAAGTCAAATACAAATGGCCAACTCTTATTAGTTAAAATGTCCTTAGATAAATGATGTGTCTATCGAGCTCAAAAATGTAGTAATCTATAACCAAAATGAAGGTATTAGAAATATTTAGGATCTTTGGGATCAACTGTGAAAGCTATGGATGACAATATGTCATGACTTAATAGGTTAATTTACAGAGAAAGATTATTTCACCAAAGATGAGCCCTTTCATAGGATGTGTCAATTTATTCTTTAAGTTCAATGACCGGATGCATAAAATTGTTTTGCCTTATGCCCAAAAATATAGATTACGCGCATTGATGCTTAGCCCTTTAATCATTATCTTTGTTTTTTTGACTGTCTGAATGTCTACGTTTACTTCCAGGGTAGTTTCTACCCATAAATGTCAGTAACCAAGTATTGAGGAAGAGAAAAAACCTTTCATATGACACAACCACTTAGATAAGATAATACTTATTTCCATCATCGGATTTGACATCAATGCTGAAAATAAAATCAGAATTAAAGTCACGCCAACTTCCTAGTAATTCTGCAATGAAGAATTATAACCGAAGAATACGGTATATTTCATATCAAAGATGCAAGGGATTCTCGATATATTAACATATATTGAACACTATTGCTCATATATATTTGATATCAATAGTTCATCTGCAAACAACCAAATGCATTCAAATTATAGAAATTTCAAGATTTAAATAAAGCATATTCAATTAAGAAAATAGAAATATGATTCAGAAGGAAAACATAAATAAACAGAGTGTTTGTAGTTCTACATTAACGGAAACTAGAATACACATCAACTTGGGAATTCTTCTATTATATTTGGTGAAAGCCTTTTCTGCATTGTTAACAAAGTTATTGTTTCTCGCAATGTATATATGCTGCAAACATGCCCTTAGCATTCATCTCACAACAAGAATTCAGGACATCTAATGATGAAGAAATTAAAGTATTTTTCAATTTCTAAAATTGCAGATTTAAATGAATGAAACGAATAACAAAATTTCGATACTAGTACTTCGACTAACTCTTTGTATTCACAACTGTGCTTGCAAATAGCAAGCCAATAGTACTTGAAGAAAAGACACAAATGAATTTGAGAACCAAAACTTGTGAACATGGGAAAAAACGCGAAATGATTTTGAAATACCCAGCTGGTTTGCCTGAAATAATAGACAGCAGGTGTCATTACGATGTCATTACCTCTAATATCGTTGAGGTGACATCTAATTCTCAAAACACGTGTCAGTGTTTGTGACAGTAATTCAATAAAATTAGCTTGTTAAAAAATGCACATTTTAATACAACTCCCATTGTAGACTGTTAAGCTGTAAAAAAATAAAGTGAAGTTAACAAAACTTTTAATTGATCGTAGTTGCTTGGGGTTATTTACTCACTAACATAACTGGAAAAAACTCGAAAATATTGTTTACTTTCACCAAACTTTGGGAAATGGTTCTCATTTCTAACCTCCAATAAATTTCTATTGAAAGTAAAATTTGATATGGTTCTTATTTCTAACCTCCAATAAATTTATATTAAAAGTCAAATTTGGTCAACCAAAACATATCTAATTAATAACCACAGTTGAAATATATGATACTTTCCACAAGTAGTAATAAATGTTTTATTATATATCATCTTTTAAAATTCAGCTTGTAAGATGGACATGTCACTTTTAAAATAGTCACCATTTTTTTCTTCTTGTTTTGTTAAATATTTTACATACTTTGATTGGAATTTTCCACTCTTTGCAGTAATGTTTCTATGATGGAATTCTATTAATTTTTAAATATTCACTTGAATATATAAAATGTGTTCTATGATGATATTAATGTTAATTTTCAACCATTTTTTTCATCTTTTAATTATTAATTGTAACTACGGAATTATTTTAACCATTAATTTTAATTAGAGAATTATTTTAATCATTAAATTTAATGAGAGAATTATTTGTGATCAATCTAAAGTATTAAAAATGGATCCATACATTTAAATATGGAGTGACATATGATCAATACGGAACCATATTTTTGCTTTATTTTTATTTTTATTTTTTAATTTCTTTTATTTTTCAATAAATTATTTAATCACAAGAAAATATATAAAAAAAATTCCCTTTTCTCATATCATCAATTCAAATTGATATTGTGCAATACAATTTTTTTTAAAACAATAAAAACTATACAAACTTTCTGTATTAAAATTGGAAATAATTTAAATACAAAAATCAAAATATAAGACATGATTTAATAGTTATAGAAAAATAAATAATGAATAAAATGAATAAAAAGTTTTATTAATTCATTAATATGAAAGGTATGGATACCTTTCTATTATATATTTTAATTATATATAGAGATATAAGAGTATGTAAGTTATTATCTTCAAAAAGAGTTGTGAGATATTTTTATCTTGTTATTATAGTAAATAAGGTAGTGATATTTAAAAAGAGATTAAAAGCTACAACTTTTTTTTTAATATTAAAACATTGTATATGAAGACATGGGAAGATATCAGATTTTATGTTTTTTAATATGTTATATTATTCATATTATAGTTTATATAATTTAAATTTAGGTGTACATGTTTTTATATCTATATTTATCATCAATGAATAATTTTAAAATATAATATAAATTGATGGAAATTTTAATGTGAATATGTGATAAGTATTTCTTCAATACGTTGAAATATTTTTTTACGATA